>JACDJE010000019.1:3699667-3835447 GCA_016647715.1 Pavo muticus | reverse complement strand
CGGCGGCGGCTGTTGCGGCTGCTGCTGGCCCTGGGCGCGCTGGCGCTCGGGCTCTGGGCCGCCTACCTGGAGCTGCTGGCGGCGGCGGGACCCGGCGGCGGGGCCGGCCCGGACCGCAGTAAGTACCTCCCGTCCCGTTCCGTCCTCGTCTCGCTGCCCGGTGCCGGGGCCGGATCTGGGGTTTGTGCCGCGAGAGAGTGGTCTGTGTCGGGATTTCGCCTTCTTGCCGTCGGCTCTGTTCGGAGGGCTGTCACGACGCGGGACCCGGTTGGGTTTGCGGAGTCCGATGGGCGGGCTCGAAGCCGGCGCTTTGAGTATCGCCTTAACGGGACAGCAGCGGTATGTTTGTATGTACAGGAGGAGGCAACGCGCGCCCGGGAGATGCGCGCTGCTGGCCTGGAAACGGTGCGCTTGGTGCGAACTTGGAGGAGTACAGCAGGGAGGAGATTGGGCGCGGGCAGATTCCTTTCCTTCCTCCTTTTCCTTTTTTTTCTTTTTTTTCCTTTTCCCTTTCCTTTTTCCTTCCCCCTCCCCCCCTTTTTTTTCCTTTTCCGTTTTCCTTTTCCCTCTGCATCTGAAAGGTCTATCCATGTTTTTATATAAACACAGTTATTCCATCCGTACTGTACGCCTTTTCATGTTTGTCTGTTACACTCAAAAGGCAGTTCTGAATAGCCTGTGGTTATGGGTGTTGTTTCCTAAATACAGGCAGTGACTGGCATCGGTCCCTGCAGTAGCAGTCTCCCCAGCACACCGAGCTGCTAATGCTGCTCAGCATCTTGGTCACTTTGTCCAATTCTCATTCCCATGGGTCAGCCTTGGTGTCAGCATTCGGTTTTTCAGCTGCAGCTGTGCAGGGAGCTCCATGGGTATCTGCTCCCACAAAGCCACTACAGGACCAGACCATCAGCCGGTCCATTTGTTCCCTGTTATCTGTGATCTTAAGGTTAAAATCATGTATTTATTGTTCCAACCGTGGCAGAGGTCTGATTTTGGTGGCCGGAATGGATCCTGTATCTGTGATGCCCTTTTTATGCATGGTGAAGTTAGTTGGGACGGGGAAGATAGGCTGCACCATGAGCCTGTGCCATGTGGCATCTTCTATGCCATGTAGCCAAGCCTCTGGGTTGGATATTAGGAAAGAGTTCTCCTCCAAAAGAGTTGTGATGCATTGGAATGGGCTGCCCAGGGAGGCAGTGGAGTCACCGTCCCTGGAGGTGTTCAAGAACCGCGTGGATGTGGCACTGAGGGATGTGGTCAGCGGGCATGGTGTGGTGGGTCTATGGTTGAACTTGATGATCTTCGAGATCTTTTCCAACGTTATTCTATGGTTCAATGATTCCTGCCCGCTAACACACCCAAAGGTCCCCACAAAAAAAAAAACTGTAAATGTGAGGAGGGCTCCTGTGGTGCAGCAAGGGAGAGAGCGAGGCTGCGAGGTATTAAAGCAATAGTGATAAGGGGAAAGGGCTTGGTGTGTGCAGGCACATGGTGAAGGTGCTTGTACTGGTAGCAATGCAAAGGGAGAGGGAGTGGGAGAAAGGGCTGGGAGGGAGGTGAGAAAAGGAGGAATGCACACAAGCAAGGAAGTGCTGTTATGCTCCGGATTCTTCCCCTCTGCCTTTAGGCAGGAACTACTCTTACATCTTAGAAAATTCATCTTGTTTCAAGACTGAAACTGGAAACAGTGACACGACTGCGGTCCCTACCAACTAAAACAGAAGATGAGGAAAACAACTGTATTATATTCAAGTTCAATAAAAAGTTGCACTCTCTCCCAACCCACCGTGGTTGCTGGTGGCACAAGGAGGGAAGGGTGCAGCCTCATCAGGATCCCTGCAGCACCAGAGTGCTGGGTATTGAGGTTGCGTTCCCTGGCCTCCTGGGGAGCATCTCAGAAGCTGCCAGCAGAGCGGGGTTAATTCGTGACCTTCCCCACCCTTCTTCTCACCCTGTACCTCCAGAAGCCTGCTTTGTTTGAAAAGAAATCAGGGGCTGGAATGAAAAACAACTGGTATTTGTTTTCTTCTGGTTGTTAGAACAAAATAGTGTTTTCTTCTCTTGGGACTGGGTTGGCTGTGTTTGTGACCCTGTGTGGTAGCTCTTTCCAGAGGTCCTGGAGAGCTGGCAGAGGAGGGGGTGATTCTCAGAGCAATTAATGCTTTTTTTCCCTCTTGTTTTTGCATTGCTTTCCTTTGTGCATCCCAGGTGGGAGCCCTATGTAAGTCACAGCTGGGAACTAACCAAGAGCTGCCATCTCTAATGACCTGATGCAACAGCCTCCCCAGTTATTGCTAATAAAATACAAAGGCTGTTTACTCAATAATTTTTCTAGGTAAAAGGCTATAAGGCTTCTTCCATGGAGGGCAGAAAGCTGTAGATCTGTTGAGCTTGGACAGGAGCTAAGGGAGATCTGTTTTTGTCTCCCGTGTTTATAATTGATCTTTCTCCTTGCCTCCAAAAAAGCATTGTGGAACTGCCTATGAAGGGATGGGTATGTGTGTGCTCTCTGCAGAGAGGTCCTCGGGCATGGCTGTTCTCCCCAACTTCATGCTTCTCTCCCTCAGGAGGTCAGTGTGCAGTGGGAGAAGCAAATCTGCAATGGCCGCAGGCAATGGAGTTAAGTGGTGCTTCAGAGCTGTGACCCTGACTGTCCTCCTCTTATGTATGTGGAACTCTGCTATGCAACGAGTTAAGCACATTAGTCATGGAATCAAAGAATCAAATCACTAAGGTTGAAGAAGACCACTAACATCATCCAGTCCAACCCCAACCCATCCCCACCATGCCCTCTAACCATGTCCCTCGGTGCCACATCCACACGGTTCTTGAATAACTCCAGGGATGGTGACTCAACCACCTCCCTGGGCAGCCTGTGCCAGTGCAGCATCACTCCTTCTGAGAAGAAATGTTTCCTAATATCCAACCTGAACCTCCCCTGGCACAATTTGAGGCCATTACCTCTTGTCCTGTTGCTGTTACTCAGGAGAAGAGGCTGACCCCCACCTCACCACAAGCTCCTTTTCAGGTCATTGTGGAGAGCGATAAGGTCTCCCCTGAGCCTCCTCTTCTCCAGACTGAACAATCCCAGCTCCCTCAGCTGCTCCCCATAAGACCTGTGCTCCAGATCCATCACAGCTTCATTGCCCATCTCTGGACACATTCCAGGGCCTCGGTGTCTTTCTTGTAATGAAGGACCCAAAACTGAACACAACACTCAAGGTGTGGCCTCACCAGTGGCCAGTATAGAGGGAAATAAATAACATTGGCTGGGAGAGAATAAAGGATCTCAGAGAATCTACTGTAATAACTGGTACTCAGTGGTCATGTGGCATTTGTATTACTGTGTGGGGAGAGTCTCTGGCTATGGGGTTCCTCAGGACAGACTGGGAAGGGCTGGGTGAACATGTGGGCCCTCAGGAGTGACACCTTCCTCTGAAGGTAATACTGAAATGAGCAGCCAGTCTGGTTAAAAAGAAAGTAATACCTTCAAATGTGACTGCATCAAGGTATCCCTAAATATAAGAATACGGAGGAAAGTTTTACTGGCAGGGCTGTTGTCTCCTGGGCAGGAGAGTGCTCCTGTTGTTACTGGGAGGCATGCTTGTTTCTTTTATTTTTCTTTCTTTTTTTGTTAATTGAGCATATTTGGCTGGCCTGCTGCTCAGTAGGTATTTATAGGAATCTTAAATAAACATGTTTTCAGCTGAGGGAGGAAAACCAAGCAGGCTGATGTGAGCAGAAGATGGGCACAACTCTCCTCCCATGGGATGTGGCTTCTTGTCATCCGACACAAGTTGTAGCAGGCAGGACGCTGCCTCCCTGCCAAGGAACCCGGGCACTGGCAGCTTGCACTGGCTGCCTTGCAGCAGGCTCTGAGCAGAAGTGCTTTTCCTGTCTCTGCTGGTTGCCACACGGTGAGCATCACCCCACCAGTGAGTGCTGGAGGCAGAAGTCTTCTTTTTAGAATCACAGAATCATCTGGGATGAAAAGGACCCTTAAAGGCCATCTGGCCCAACTCCCCTGCTATGAACAGGGACACCCACAGCTCAATCAGGTTGCTCAGAGCCCCTCCAGCCTGACTTTGAATGTCCCCAGGGACAGGGCATCCACCAAGGAGTGAGTGAAGAGTTAGGAAGGGAGGAAGCAACAGTGAAGCATAGAGCAGTGGGTCTGGAGTCTGAGTCCTGCGCTCTGCTGCAGTGCTGTTGGCTTTGCAGCACAGTCAGGGCAGTGGGCAAGGGCAGGGAGAGGTCTTCCTGGGAGAAAACCATGCTCAATGTGGATAAGTGGGCTGGCAGGCCTGTGCAGAATCCCTCTTTGCTTTAAAACTTTGTGTCAACATCATAAAAGTGAATCACTGAACACGCTTAGAGACAAGGTCAGTCTCAGCCCTTGCTCTGCCATCTGTTTTTTCTGCTGTGAAGGCTGCGCTGTCTTGGGAGCCCCGAAGTCACTTGCACTGATTTCCCTTATTGCAGGTGAGCGACGCTGAGCCAGGTTAGAGCAGGGTGTGCAGGATTAGATGAAATTGCTGGGAGGTGCTGCTTGTAGAAGCAAGAGAGTAAGGGGCCCTGCTTTAACCTGCTCCTCCTGGCTGCTCCAACCCACCCCTGCTCCTCCGCATTTCTGTGTTGTGTGTAAGCAACGCTGGGAGCATGTTGGCTTCCCACTTGGGTTTGTGACAGTCTCATTTCTTGGGACTTGGGCTGCTGCTCTAATTCAGCAGCATGCAGTTCCAGTGCCTGAAGTGGGAAATAGGAGGGACTCAGGAGAATCCAGGGAGATGTGCTTGTAAAATTCACTTATGGCAAAACTTCCCCTCCCCAATACGTGTGCCTTTAATGTCCCTTTCCAGCCCTAGAAAATTGGCTCCAGGTTATTATAGAGCAGCGTGAACTACTTAAAACCTGTCTCGAGTCCTGCCAGGTGCATGTCTGTGTGTTAGGAGGCAGCTGGTGAAACACTGAAGTTGCTCAGTGTAATTCATCCACTTCTATAACCTCATTGCACCTATGTATAAGGCTGTGCACGCTCAGATATGCAGCTTTGTTCACGTGCACACTGTCTGGCTTTTGAAATTGCTCACACTCACATTTACTTGCCTGTGCATGCTCAGTATCGCTCTTTTGCATAGCTAATTGCACCAAAGGCTGCTGAGTGCCCACAATGAGAGGTTTAAGCATGTGGCGCTCCACGGGTGGCCGAATCTTTGCTGTTTCCCTTTAGTGGGAATCTTCGCTGTTTCCCTTTAGTGGGAAGCTAGATACCTGCACCTCTGTTCTGCGCTGGTGAGACCTCACTGGAGTACTGCATCCAGATGTGGAGTCCTCAGTACAGGAGAGATGTGGGCCTGTTGGAGCACATCCATAGGAGGGCCACAAAAATGATCCCAGGGATGGAACACCTCCCCTGCCAGGACAGGCTGAGAGCTGGGGCTGTTCATCTTGTACCTCTGAGGACAGAAATGAGACACTGGTTTGCAGTGACTCATTCCAACACCATTCCCCGAGGCACACCATGGTATGGGAGAAGGCCGGCACTGCGGGCAGGGCAGGTTTTTGACTTGGAGGCAATTGATCCCTTCCCATGCACATACAGCAAGCAGCTTGTGAATCTGGCTTTTTCCACTTCTTGACGCAAAGTCAGGTCGGGATCTGACTCGTATGTAACCTCTTTCTGGAGCGGCGCCCAACGCCTGGCTCCCTGTGTGCTGCATGAGAGCTGTGAGTGTTTGCTCTCTTGGAACCTGGCCCACCATCTGCAAGTGATTTGGGGACTTTCTGGGGCCAGGCAAAGACTGTGTATTATTATTAGAAAGAACCTCTTGCACCACCCCCCTGACTACATACGTTACCTGTGACAGGTTTGTGTAGAGGTGTGCCAGCACAATGCGTACTCCTGCACCACACCTTCGTGTCCTGTTGGATCAGGCTGCGAGGATTACTCATATACCAGGGAGCTATGCCTTCCTCTGTGTCTGCTCCACACCGTGTGCTTGGCAGAGGAACGCTATTGTCTTCTGGAGATGCATCTCTGCGGGTAGCTGGCATCGAGCTGTCAGCACGAAGGTTCTGTTTTGTGCCTCTCACCTGCAGGTTCAGGCAGATGTGGAGGCGGAGTGGCGCTGGAAGAGGTGATTGACATCTTTCATCTCCTGGTATGGAATTACCAGTGTCTGCAATACTGTGAAAAGCAGGATGTCTTCCTTGGAGGCTCTATTGTAGGTCATGACAGTAGGGATTGTGGGATTATAGAGTTCTTCCTCCTGTGTTCACAGTGATTGCCTTAAGAATAGATGGAGTTCGTGTACTTGATGTTTTGATGTTTTCATGTTCTGTTTTTTCTTGCTATGCACTGATATTCCTTTTTTCAGACACTTCCCAATTCAACAGCTTTTTTTCTTTTTTTCCAAGCCTGCAGTAGTAGTTGAGAAGGGCCTTCCAGAAAAGGAAATAAACTGTCTTATTTAATGTGGTGGGAGATCTAAGAAAGACACACATAATGCCTTGGGTGGGAACAGGTGTGAACTTGGTCCTAGATACTTCTACTTTTTATGATCTGAGACACTCGTAGTCTGCGTGTTTAATCAGCCAAGCCAAAATACACCTCCAGCTTTGGGTCTCTGCAGTCTGAGCTCATCTCTTGTTCAGACTCCAAACTCATTTCTGAATGATTTCTGGAAGCTTAAAAGAAGAAGAGAAAAAAAAAAAGGAAAAAAAAAACAACAACAAAAACAAAACCCAACACATAGCATGCAGAGCAGAAGAACAAAAGAAACCAGGTCTGCCTTTACTGACTTTGGCCAGGTTTTGACCATAGTTCTTCTGCATCTCTACCCAAGAAACTCCCCCATGCCATTTCAGCACGAGGCTTTGGTATTTCTGGGCTGGGGAGAGCCTTCCGCACTTGGAGTTGTTAAGGTCATGTAGGGAAACGTTGCTGTTAAGTCAATCAGCCCTTTCCAAAGACACAAGAATCCATGTTGGCATAAGAAATTATTTATATTAGCTACAGTGAGCAACCAGATTCAGTTAGTTGCTGAGGTGTGGATCACTTCAGACAATACAAAGATTGCTGGGTGGACCTGTGAGTCTCCCTGAAGCATCAGTGCTACTCTCACAGGTTCACTAATTCTAGTTTTATTTCCTCAGACTTGGTTATTTCGGTGTTATATGACCATCCCATTTGAGATTTATTCATTTTGAAGAAAAAGGAGTGAATGTCGCTTCTTCTCTCCTTTCTTTCTAGAATCTGGAGAAGCTGTCATCTATTACTCTATACTGTACATTTATATGGCAAAAGTATTGCATCTTGTGCTATTCTTGCTTCTCTGTGTCACTGTTTTCCATAGCAGATGCAAATTGTGTCTCAGGCCTTTGCATCATACATGGGTTGGTTTTGTGCTGCCTGGTTTCCATCTCATCTACAAGTCCCCAGTGACCTTGATTTCAGACAGACTAAATATTCCTGGGTTTTGTTTCCAATTGAGCAAAATATGAGCAGTTGACAGCCAGCACAACTCAGTAATGTAAAAACGCTAAATACAGACCAGAGATTTAACTACAAGGTTTTCCATAACAGGCGTCTTGTGTATTTTTAACTTTCTTTTCCACTAGCCCACTGGATTGTAGGTATCAGGAACTACAAGGGTTATATGGAAGCCTGTTTTTCACTGAAATTTTGTAAATTCATGCATGTTAAACAGCAGTTTGTTGGCAGGTACTGTTACATCTCACTTACCAGTAAAAACATTTGATCTGTATCATCACCTATTAGGCTGCAGAATTGCCTGGTAGAGCTCTCTCGATAGAAGAATAATCTACATCCACAATATGTATATTTTTTCCTGCCATTTTAAATAAATACGCTCCTGCCTTGCTTCAAGGGGCCACTTATTTCCATGTCATTAGTGTGGGCTGTTTGACTTGGCCCGTGTACGTAGTGCTGGCAGCTCCGACAGCTTCCTCAGCGCTGCTGTTTGTTTGAGCCTAGTTAAGCTGTCTCCAGCCCTTCTCGTAAATGCTTCACTTCCTAAATTAGTTTTATTTACATTATTTAATGTTGCTATCTGTAAAATTGAGGTAGTCGTGTCTGGTTGCTATTAACCCCATCTAGGCCATAGAGCAAAACTTACTGAGCGCTGAGAATATCCTGCCCAGACAGCCACAGACCTGCTGCAGCAACCCACTGCCAGCATCAGTGCTGGCTGCTGCAGCCTGTGGTTTGCTGTGAGCAGGCCAGCTGAGAGGTTTTAATTTGTTTTCAATCAAGACAGACCATCGCATAATGTGCTGTTGTACCTCTGTTGCCTGTGCTAGCAAGTGCCTGCAATCACTGTATCTCCTTTAGGCTTTCATTCAGTCTGCAAAGTGGGCTTGTACTGCAAAAGCAACCAGTGTGTTGGCTGTGGGTTGCAGAATTAGTGCTTATTCTCAAAATACTGCGTATTATTCATTTAGTTTTCAGTTTTTTAGTTGAAACTCCAGTCCCGTGCCTATAGGATGTTTTAGCTCAGAAAGCCTGTTTGGAGCCAGGAGTTGGACTCAGTGACCCTTATGCCCCCCTTCCAACTCAGGATATTCAATGAGTAGGCCACTTTTTCAAGCATTTTATAATTTTTCCTCTCAATTTTTATTTTTTATTTTTACCATGTAGGTTATTTAGATTCTCTTGCTTCAGCCAGGCAGATCCAACTGTTCCAGAGCCTTGGGTGATGCCTCTCTAGTATTGTCCTCCTTGAGCAAATATCCCTGTGGATTTAAGTTCATCGAGGTCCTAGGAAGAGCTTCAGGGCCAAACACAGCCCTAATGGCAGTTTGTGGAAAAAGGTTTTGCCCAGTTCACCTGTTTTCCAGACCACTCTGTGAGCACCTGAAGCACCAGAAATTCTTTGGTATTGGCCATGATTCTCTTTTCCCCTCAAAGACAAAATGGTCTTTATAAAGGTGTTTAATTCTTCAGGGTCTACACAAGCACATGGGCTGGGGGAATTAGCTCTGTTGCCTCTTTCTGTGCTGCCATGGCTCCCAGGCTGTTGACTCCCAGGGCAGTTCTCTGTCCTGCTCTTTCACAGCCACTTCCTTGGGGAAGGAAGAGCTTTTTCAGTGTGCAAGGTGAAGGACATTTGCATTGCTCTGTACTAAGGTATGCTGGGAACTTTTTTGTCCTCTGATAGACATATTCTATTTCTGTCTCTGTTGTTTTGGTCTCCTGCCTCTTCAGGGAATGAGCTGTGCTTTGTGACACCAGGGTTTGACAGGCTGTAACCTTGGTAGTGGGTGTTCTCTTCCCCCCGCAGTTAATAGCTGCAGCCCTTCATGTGTATTTACTTGTCTGTCAGGCACCTGCTCCAGCGGTGGAGCGGAGATGGCCATCACTCAACCTGAATTTCATTTAGTTTTGCTGCTCATGGCTTTCCAACCATGTTTCTCTGTAGCTGGCATGATGCTGCTCACCTGTGCTGCTGTGCACTACCTTTTTTGTGTAACTCTGTTTTAATTAGGTATCATGCATAGAGACACTGAGGAGGGGAAAGAAATGTTTCAGAGTCTTGCAGCTCATGCAGAAGTAGAGGAAGAAAGAAATCTGAAAGATGAGTAAAGCAGGAAAGAAGCAGCAGTATTTAGGAATGCAGGCAAAGGGGATTATTTGAGAATGAAAGCCAGAATGGAAGCCAGAAATGGGGCACAGTGAGGTGAGTGTTGAAGCAGAGTGGTCAGAAAATGCTGGTGGCCACCCAGAAGCGGTGGGTGACAAAGAACTGAAGTCTGAATTAGAAGTAAATGCTTGAGATTTCAGTGGAGCAGAGACTGGGACTGGTGGTGTTGGGTGCAGAGGTGAAAAGGAGAGGAGATAAAGGAAGGGGTTCGAGGGTACAGGGTAAACTGCTGACTCTGAGTTTTAAAAAGGAAAACGCAAGGGTAGTAATTACAGAAGCTGATGGGGGCTGTAAACAACCCTGCCTAGGTGGCTAAGAGCATGCTTGGTATCACAGGGGTGTCTTATTCCTTGAAAATTGGTACCATGGTGGTTTTACTGCAGTTGTGCCTGCCAAGACATCTGGCTTCCCTGTGCTGAGCGTAGTGCTCTGTGCTGCACTGCTCTGCATCACTTGCAGCATGTGGTTACCTGCTTCATCCTTGCAAATGCTCATAACGCTGTAAATATGTGTAACAAATCCTGTCATGGGCTTGGGATTTTTAGCCCTCCAGGCAGCAGGCGAGCTCCAGCAGCAGGTCTCTGGGGAGCTGTGACGTGGCCTTGCTCCATCCCCCATCCGCCATGTGTTTATATTTAGCTGGCAGCATGCGGGCCGTTTGAAGACAGAATCTCCAGCCCTCACCTCGGTGCTGCCCAGCTTTCCACAACTCTCCAGCTGCCTGGGTGGAGAGCTGGAGGCTAAAATTAGCAGGGAGCTTTGCTCTTGCCAAATGCCGTGTCTGACCCAGCCAGGCCTGGCAAGGGGGAGATGAGTGCAGCCCTGAATCGCTCCGTGCAGAGCAGCAGGCCTGCTGCTGGCCTGGTGTCGGGCCTGGTGCCTCAGGGTGCCACTGAGGGGGGGGCTGGAGCGGCTGGGAGGAAATCCTTATTCCCAGAGCTCTGCTTCCTTCTTTGCCTCTCTTTGAATATGTAAACAGGCTGGGAGGCCAGCTTCTGCGCCTGGATCACTCTGCTCAGGGAGAGGTTTTCTGGGCAGATGTGGGGTTTGGCTGCTGTAATGAAACTATTTCAGTGCTCCCACCCTGCCAGAACAAGCTGCTGAGGAATTTACTGCCCTCAGTAGTGCCCACCATAAATGAGCACTTGTCTTCTCGTGGCTTCTGAGGGGGCTGCGGTGTGGTTACAGACCCAGTTTGGGGGAACGGGGTGCTGCTGACTAGCTGAAGCTCCAGGACAAGGCCCTTCAGTGGCCTGTACCTCTGTGATGCCAATGACAACAGTTACTTATCCTTTTGAAACACTTGATCTCAGTGGGGACAGAGCATTAACTGGGCTCCATTGACTCCAGTGCAAGGGGAAAGCACATTCACGGAATCACAGAATCAATAAGGTTGGAAAGACCACTGAGATCATCTAGTCCAACCATCAATCCATCACCATCATACCACTAAATCACGTCACCCAGTGTGACATCTACCCTTTTCTTGAAAACCTCCAGGGATGGTGACTACACCTGGGCAGCCTGTTCCAATGCCTCACCACTCATCCTGAGAAGAAATTTTTTCTAATATCCAGCTTGAACCTCCCCTGGAGCTACTTAAAGCCATTACCTCTCATCCTAACGCTGTTACCTGGGAGAAGAGGCCAATCCACAGAAATAGACTACGTTACTTCTGACTGTTTCTGTTACTGACCGTTAAGCTGGACCCAGCCAGTCCTGCTGGTACAGTCCTGCTGGCGTGGATGCCCTAGGCATGCCTCACTTCAAAGGTTCTCACCTTTGACATTTCTCGTTCACTGCCCTTGCTCGAATTGCACAGCCCTGGAGCAAGAAATGGGTGGAAAGATGCAGGAGAGATGGGAACTTGATTCCTAAGTGCATGTGGTGGAGCAAAGCGAACATCCCAGACAGCCAAAATAAAACCCAAAATAAACATAATCAAGGTTTGTATTGAGATATTTTTTTTCAGCAACGGGTTGGGTGCCAGGATGCAAGTGTTGGAGCAGAGCAAACCCAGGTTTCATGGTAGACATGTGGGATCTGCTTGACATGCCCTGTGAAGGTTCTGTCTGCAAGGAGCTCTGTTTCCAGAGCACCTCAATGGCAAAGAGCTAAAGGAATGCTGGCAGGCACTACTCATGGAGAAAGCTAGGGCAATGGCAGCAAGATGTAAAAATCTATGATGGCATGTTCATAGTCTGTCTGGTGATTGTTTCTGTTGAAAGGCAAATGAAATTCCCCTTTTATGCCTTTTCCTACAAACAGCAGAGAAATGAGCAGATGGAATGGCTGCACCTCATGGGTCAACCAGCTAATGTGCCAAGTGGCCTCTCCAGTTGTGTCTGGAGGTGTTACAGTGGGTGTGCCAGCCCTCTGCCAGGTCTCTGCTGCATTGGTTGCAGGGAAGGGAAGAGCTCTGGGGGCTGGAGGGATGCGGTGCTGGCAGTGTCCATCCCTGCACCTGCATCAGCCTCATGTGTAGGTGCCTGCCTCCTGCCTCCACCACCTTGGTATGTGTCTCATTCCAGTGAAGCCAGGGAAGCAAAACTGTCCTGTGGGTCCCTGGCTTCCCTTTTTCCCTGCCAGAGGTGGAATGAGGAGTCCATGAAGGCCACTGAGGTATTTTTAGCGTGGGTAAGAAAGGTGAAATATATGGGCTGATGCAGCTGCAAAATGAATTGCACACCCTGTCAAGTCCAGCTCACGTGGTTGTTTTTGCTGGTAAGGATTTGCCCCAAATTCAACAAAGTGATGTATCACTTAGAGACTTAGCTTGGAGGCTGGGGGAAAAAGAGGGTGTATCTTCCTATTCCCCTTCTCACACCAATCTGGCAAATCCTCTGGTACAGGACTGCTTCCTCACTCTCACACCTTGCTCCCGGCAGCAGTGTGTGTAGTGGTGATTTTGTCCTGGATTGCATGGGTTTGTGCTGTAAGTGCATTTGTACAGTTGGATGTACATAGGCTACAATTTTCCTTTCACACTTCTTGGATTTTACTTGCTGTGTTTGTTGTGGGTGCTTGGGACTTGGCACCTCCCTGTATGGCCTGAGTAAAAATGCTTTGCTTTGCATTCTTCTGTAATTTTTGTTCTTTTAAATACATGTATTAGTACTGTCTGGATCTGTAGCTTTGTAAAGAAATGTCTGTAACTACACTCTGCAGATGTGCACACTCAGATTCTAAAGGCATCTCCACGCGCAGTACTGTCCACACACAGTGAGTTTTGCTGTGCTTCAAGTACTACCAAGTCAGTCCAAGCTCTAGAAACTAGCAACTGGATCTCCCAAGAAATTAATGCCTAACCTAATTTTGGATTGTGCCATGCTCCAAAGGCACCCCAGGCTCCTGCTGTTTGCTGAGCACACCTAACCAAACCTGTTTGCTCTGGGTTAAGAAGTAGAACTTCCTGGCAGAAGAACTGCAGCCTCTGCACTTCACTTTGTCCTCTTCTCTTCGGCCCTGGAATTGGATGCCAGACAGTTGGGTTAGCGCTAGGATAATTTTACATGCGCTTGGTTGACCCAGGGTGGCCTTCATAGAGCTGCTCTGTAATGAACCCCTGGTTGCAACTCTTCCCTCTGAGCTTGATGTGGCCATGGTGCAATGGGTAGGTGAGGTGAGGGTTTTAGCAGCCAAGCAGTGTGCTGCTAAACTCCCCTTAAGCTTCCTGCAGTACCTTATGCATTGCTTTGTAGGCCAGAGGCAAGTCTTCCACACTAGCTTTTCTATGTGTCTGTTCTGCATAATGGGCTCATCAGCTGCAGTGGTTTCCTTTGTACAGAGCCAAGGTGTGAAGCTCTTAATTTACACTCTACCTTGATGTTTTTACACCAGGATTGATATTAAAGTTCATCTTAAGATTTATGAGATCACAGATGTTGATGCTTTGTTAAAACACTGAATGACGCAGGCTGTGTTCAGCCCCTGTAGGCAACGGGAAGAGCAAGTGATTCCAGTCACTGTCAATGATCTTTCCCTCTGGTGTTGGTCCCTTGTCAGCACTGGGTTTCTCTTGATTTCCCTGTCACCCAGGGATCCTCTCTGTGTAGGTTATCGATGCATCAAAAGCACCAGAGTTAAGAGACTTCAGTGAGTAATATTTCTCTGATAGGTGCTGCTGTCTTCCTGCCCAGAGAAAGTTGGTAGCACCCAGGTAACCCCAGCATACAGCAATACTTGCAACATGGAATTGCTGCTATACACTGCCTCATCTCCTACCATCCCCACCTGTGTGATTATGGATGTGCACCTGCAAGCCATGCACTGCTCTGCTTCTCCCTACCACATGTCCCTCCTCCGGCCAAGGGGCTCCATGTATCCCTTCCATCCACAGCTGCATGCTCCCCTGTGCTCACAGGGTGTGCAGATGTACCCGCATGTGCTCACTCTCTGTATGGATACCTGTCTACCTCAGCTTGCATGTCCCTGCAAGTTGCTGACTTCACCTAGTACTGCTCTTGCAGTGTTCCCCTTCATGTTTGCGTGACCCTGACAGCTTTTCTCTCTGCTGCCAAGCTCCTCCCTGCACAACATGCTCTGTGTTACATTTTTCCCTTCTTGCTTTCTTAAGGGTTCAGAGCATTGGTTGTGAAGGTGGTAGGTCAGATCCCACATAAATAAGACATGCCGTGGTCATGGCTCTTGCATTTTTCCTTTCTAGGGTTGCAACTGTGTGTTTCCATTTCAAGTTCTGACCCCATCCTGTGCCTACTGCTCACTGGGTTGGTCCATACAGCACAGAAGGGAATGTCAGCAACCGCAGCGCTGTACTGCCTGTGTACCCTGATCCTGAGCAGCCATCTTTGCTTTTTGCACCTGCCTGCCTCCTCCTCCTCTGCACAGGCCATCCTCTTGTCCTTCCCTTCCCCACCGTGCACAACACAGCCTAATGATGTAGCTACACACATGCCTATTTCAGTTGCAACCAGCTCCATGGGCTGGAGCAGCAGAGCTGTGAGAGGTAGCATCTTTCTCTCAAAGGAGAGCATAGTGGGATGCAGACGACATAATGGGAATATACAGAGTCACTGCCAATTTCTGTGTGTCTCCCACACTCTGTGCAGCTTGTACAGCTTTCACACAGCTTTTCTTCATCTGGGCCTGTGGCTCTTGCCATTTTAGGGCTTTCTGCACTGAACTATCATCTCAGCTCCTGATAAAAAAGCACCTGAGCCTGTAACACGTACACCTCTTCAGACTTAGGGCTATAGCCCAAGATACATGTATATTTAGAGCTTGTAGTTTATCAGGGAGTGTACCCATATTCACTTTAGCCTCAGTTGCTTAACAAAGGCTTTCTTAATCTCCTTTTGCTTAATCAGAATTACAAGATCTTCCTATTCCTCTCCTTGGATGTTTCTGTAGTTTTCCAGTACTGGCAGGTACACAAGTACCTGAAGGTGCTGGGCACCTTCCTAAAGGAAACACAAAGAAGCCATTATGCAGAGATCTTACAGCTAAGGGTTGTCACTTGTAGCTCACCAAGGTGAAAAAAAAATATTTTAACAAGTCTAAAATTCTGAGAAATCAGTCTTGAACTTTGAGAATCTTGTTTGTTTTCCTACAGCCAAGGTAACAGGTGTTATTACTAGTTGTCAGTCACTTCTTAGTGCTTAACAGGGCAGGGCAGCATGCAAACTGCCTGTAGGGAAGATTTCAGCCTTGCAACACATTCTCCATATTTTTCTGTGAATATATCACAACTGGATTGCGTCCTTCTATCTCACTGCTGCACACAAGAGGGCCAGGTTGGCCTCTTCCACATCTGAGAGAAGAGGGTCTCCTTGAAAGCCCATGTGCTCCATAGTGTTTGCCAGATTTCCTGTCCTGGCATGACCCTTTAGTGCCACACTCAATAGCTCTCCACCAGGAAGGCTTTGACTTAAGGGTATGTATGGGGAACTGGTGTCAATCATTGTGTGTTGCCTCTGCTCACTGGGAAAGGCTGCTCTGGTTTCCAAGAGTGGTGCCGCAGGGCAAGTTTCTGTCTTGCCCCAGCTCTAGCACATGAACCTACTCTGCCTCACCCTGAGAAATTTAGTTTACGAATCCAGGATAAAAAGAAGCAAGGATGCTCATGAATCAAATGCATAATGTCAGTCCCTCCCTGCCACTCAGTGTGGTACCCCAGATAGGTGCCAGATGAAGCTGATTGGTTATCGCCAAGGGAACCAACAATTAAGTGGGTGACACTGACTAAGGACAGGTGGCCGTGAGATGTGGAGGTGAGAGAACTCAGGCAGGCGCAGGATGAAGGGCTGCTGTGTCTCTGGAGAGCTGCCTAGGTCTCCTAATCATAGAATCATAGAATCATAGAATGGCCTGGGTTGAAAGGGACTACAGTGATCATCTAGTTTCAACCCCCCTGCTACATGCAGGGTCGCCAACCACTAGACCAGGCTGCCCAGAGCCACATCCAGCCTGGCCTTGAATGCCTCCAGGGACTAATGAACCATAAGCGCCAGGAAATAATGGGCCCTGTTCTGACAAGACTACTGTCACCTGCTTTTATCCAGTCCCTAATTCAATTCGGCCATTGTTCCCACCCAACTCATCCTGGATGGAGCTGGCTTCTAGGCCAGCTCAACAGGAGCTGAGCTACTCCTGTAAAAAATAACAAAAGTGGGCAACACTGCAATATAGGATGCTTCCTTTTGGCCATACACAGATAATGGCTTTCAACTTCCTACTCACTCCAAGGGCAGGTGCTGAGTCTATCAGGTGGTCTGGGCCGCTTTGTTTTGGAAGCAGCTCCTAGAAATCAGCCATGCAGCCATGTAACTGGCCTGAGCAAATCATTTCCTGTGCCAGAATGCTACTGGTCAAAGGTCTGCAGGGACTCGGGCAACAATCCAAAGCACTTTGCTTGGGAGACTACCAGTAAGAAACTGGTAGTCAAGAAGAACTTGGTACAGACAGTCTAAATTGGTTAGCGCTAAAACAGCAGGAAGTGTGATTACAGCTGGATGAGAAACCAGCAAAAATGATGATATATGTGCATTTCCAGGCACCTATGTATATCCTTCAGCAAAACAGCATAAGCCAAATAGTTTTCTCCTGGGGACTGGTAGCAAAAATCCTGTTGAGCTCAATTGGATCAAGTCAGAACTTAATGTGGCTGATTCTTCCATGCCTTGTGTGAAGGGGAGGAGGCTGGTAAAGCAAAGTGGAGCCCCTACCTTCCCTTGGCATACACTTGGCTGCTGCTAGCATACTCCGAGAAACCTGCTAAAGTAATGTGTCCACGATGCAGGAGTATTTCAGTGCTGAATTTGAATGAGACCTGTATTCAGGTGCTTTTCTGATGGTGTTGGAGTTTCATGATGTGGGTAGAGAAAGATATAGGTGATAACAGATCTCAAACAAGTGAAATTTCTGGCAGTGTTAGTGGGGAAGGCATTGAGGAGAAGGCTGCTATGTTTGAACAGTGTCATAGAATCATAGAAATCATAGAATAGCTTGGGTTGGAAGGGACCTCAAGGATCATCAAGTTCCAACTCCCCTGCCACAGAGTTGATAACCACTAGATCAAGCACTAGATCAGATTGCCCGGGGTCCCATCCAACCTGGCCTTGAACACCTCCAGGGATGGGGTATCCACAGCCTCTCTGGGCAACCTGTGTCAGCTCCTCACCAGTTTCTCAAGCAAAAAACTTCCCCCTGACATCTAATTTCAATCTTCCCTCCTTTAGTTTAAAACCATTCCCCCTTGTCCTGTCACTATCTACCCTTGTAAAAAGTTGACATCCCTCATGTTTATAAACTCTCTTTAAACACTGGAAGGCTGCAGTGAGGTCTCTCCCCAGCCCATCTCCTTCAGCCTGTCTTCATAGGAGAGGTGCTTCAGCCCTTTGATCGTAACTGTGGCCCTCCTTTGGACTCTCTCAAAAGCTCCACATCTTTCATGTGTTGGAGGCCCCAGACTTGTCTCCTGGAAGGACTGTGTCTCCTTGCTCCCTTGCAAAAGGGAAGCCTGTGTTCAATGGCATACACCCACAGCATACACTAGGATTGGGTATACAGATAAGCATCCAAGGAAGCAATCATAGAAGCAGTCAGGCTTAGTAGGTAATGGAAAAGAGGACAGGGGCAGCTGGGTTTGGACTGTCAGAGACAGCAGGTCAACTCCATCCCTGAGGTGGATGAACTAATCCCTGGCGCCCTTTTGTGATGGGAAGCTGATGAGGGAACTGTCTGCAAGCATGTTTGTACAAGTGTATTTCCTATTCGAGTGGCCAAATGCCATTGGTTGCTTCCAAGAACCTCATGTAGTTTCCAAACATTTTGCAGGCCCTTACCTCAGCCAGACACAAGGACATGGCGGCAGCTGAGCAGCCCACACTGTTGTTAAGCCAGACTAAGAAGTCATGATTTCCCCTGAGTTTATACCGGCTGCAGACATGGCTCTTGGCATTAGACAAGTCAGTCTCATCCCTAAGTATTCATGCAGGAAGGGAGTGTAGGATACTGTGGCAGGGTGCTGGCTGCAGAAAACTCCCTGCTTGCCCTGGTTGAACCTGCTGAGCTTTGGGCACCTGGATTTGAAATCATAGAATCATAGAGTGGCTTAGGTTGGGAGGGACCTTAAAGATCATCTAGTTCCAACCTCCCTGCCATGGGCAGGGTTGCCCACTGCTAGATCAGGCTGCCCAGGAAAGCCAGGACCTGACACTTGTGTTTTGACCAGAGCTGCCCCCACAACCACTTGCCACTCAGTCCCCATAGGAGCACTGAGAAGATCTGAATATTACAACAAGGCCTGAAATCTGCTGTCAAAACTCAGGGGAATTGCTACAGATGGACCATGGCACTTCTGAGGTTACAATCAGGCCGTGAGGCACTAAACAACGTCAGGCCAGTACGAGATATGGTATTGTCAAACCAGTACATCCTCAATCTGGATAAATGGATCCCTCTGTGTTACCAAAGTTGTCTGGGGAGGCAGGGGGTAACAGTAGACAGCATTTTCTTGGATTTGAAAAATATGAGTAAATCTCTTATAAATTGTATTGTATGGGGAACATAGGAGCAGATGAGTGACCCCAGAATTGTTTGCTATACTGCATGGTAAAAATTGGCTGAACAACAATGCTGCCTGCCTCATTTGCTGCAGCTGGTGGAAGCATCAGTTGGTGAGGGCCCAGGGCTGGATCTAAGCCCATTGAAGCCAGCTAAAGGGCTCCCATTGAGCTGAAGTCAACACGAGCCAGGGCAGATTTGTTTGATGAATGAAAGAGAGCTGGGAAAGGAGCAGCTGAGCCAAACACATCTCCGTGGGGTGTAGTGCACCTCGCTCAGTGTTCCTCAGCACGTAGAGCATCGTAAAGTCTGAGAAGGCCCAAAGGGGAGGAACGGTAAAAGTAGTTGAGTCAGAAAAGGTTTACATGTGACAGGAGAATATAAGGTTTTAAAATTCTTTTTGCTATGAAAAGAGAAGAGTTAAAGCTGATCCTACAGCAGAATTCAAAGTGGCTCCAAAAGTGAAATCAGTCTCTTGGTTTCCTTCTGCTCCTTAGCATAAGGGCATTTCTCCCTTAAATTAAAAAGCATTATGTATAAAATAACACCTATAGTATATGTGCAGGATAATTTCAGTATTGTTAATTGAGTGCTGCAGGAGCCTATGATGCAAATGGCGTGGCTGGATTTTTTTTTTAAGGGTTGGATAATTTTATGACTAATAATAACACTTACAATTACACATGGTAAGAAAAGAGTAATCTGAATTTGTGCTGGAGGGCATAAGCTGGCTGTTTGCATAGGTCATGTGGATGGGTTTTTTTTCTCTTCCGTAAATACAGCTAAAGGTACTTTTGAAGGTTGTTTTCCTTCTACCTTTTAAACATTAGATGTTGGCCACCAGTCAAAGTGAGATTATCTGATGGGATGAACCAGTGGACTGATCTGATCTGCTAATTACTAAATTCCTATGCAGGGCTTTTATTTCATGCACAGGGAGGTACTGTGCACACGCTGCGCCTTTTCAGACAGGAGTTTTTGTAACACAGAGTTAAAGAACCAGCTCTGGTCTCTAATTGAAACCAGCAAAGTTCAGTAAGTTTGGAGCACATCTGCGTGCTGAGTAGCCCTAGGCGGGCCTCTGTGGTTTTTCTTCTGTGCACAGTAACTGTAGTTCTGGCAGAAGCTCTTTGAGTTGAGTGAAGAAATGGCAATAAATAACCTAACATATTTATTTCACTTTCTGTGTGTGTTCGTGGAACTTCCAGGAGCAGATCAAACTCTCCTCAAATGTATTTGATGTTGTTTAGCAACAGTTCATTACATGGGCATTGCTTTTTTTTCCCTTCTGGTTTGGCTAAGGCTAGCCCTTTGATGATCCAGCCCTGTTGCCAGTTCTCATAAGAAGTGAATTAAAAATTGGCCCTCTCTGAGTAAACAAAAGCATAGGTTGAAAATATGTTGGGGTTTATTCTTCTAGGGTGGTTCAATTGCCCAGAAAACTGGGAGTAAGCTACTCTAATTGCTGGGAAGATGAGTGGTAAAGAGAATCTTTTTAATGTAACTCTCTGGGGCAATTTGGTTTTGCTCTGTTCCTTCTGTCCTGTAGATGTACAACCCCATACAAATTGTAGGCAGCTGTATACACAAATACACAGCTAAGCAGCTTTGACCACTGGGCAAGACCCCTGCTGTTTTTTTTTTTTCAAAGAGCAAAAAATAACCTGGCTTTTTTCTTTCACCTTGCAATTTGCAGCCCTATCTGTTAAAATCTTCCTTTTGATCTGAAAACTAGAGCAAGTAACTAGAAGAGAGAAAATACGGTATACTGAGATGCTGTCCTCTATTGCCTCTTCGACTATAATTGTGTTTTGTTTTCTTATGGGATCTGATTAAAGCCTGTACCTCCGGTTGCTGAGCAAATGCGCTCTGCTGCAGCTCCTCTCTTGCTTACAGTGTTGAAGCTGTCAGGGTTTCAACAGGAATTTAATCTTCAGTCTCAGGTTCACAAGTACTGGCATCTCTCCACGTCCTGCTCCCAGCAGTCCGTTCGAGTTTGGTGCTACCCCTTGTCAGACCAGGAAGGGAGAAGGACTTTGCTGTATCCAGCGTGACCCTACGCTGTAAGGATGTTAGTGCTAAAAGTTTTCCCTGGCCCTTTAGCAGGCCAGTAGGCAGCGAGGCTGCTTGATGCCCATCACATCCAGCCCTGGCCATGGCTCTGTGATTCTGCAGGAAGGGTTTCACCGGTGCTTTTCTGCACCTGAGGTGCTGGCAGGAAACAAGGGCAGCCGAGGGGAGCAGCATTCTGGCTCACTCAGATGGCAGCCTGGCCTGCAGTGGGTCCCATGGCTCAACATGGCAGTGCTGGCCCAGGCAAGTGCTTGCTCAATGCCTTGGTGGCAGGCGGATCACTTACCACCAGAGAAGAAGAGATGAAAGGGAATGGGGGTACAAGCCATCTTTTATTAATGCTATCGGGTTGCATATCTTTCCAGCATTGTAAGACTGGGACAGGGCTCGAGACAATTGATGAAAGAGAAGACAGAGCCCTTGGGGAAACATGAGAGGACTAGGAGGAGGAGTCCCAGAGGTATCACTGGGAGCATTTGAATGCTACCTCAAAACTATCAGAGGCTGGAAGTAGCTAAGAGTGCAAGAGAATGGAAAGGGAGAAGAAATCAGATGAAAAGCTTGGGGAGGCCAACTGAGAAGGGACAGGAGAAGATAGATAGTCAACTTGTTATTACAGAGTTGGTAGAATAAAAGCACATTTTCCTTCTGCGATCTCTTTCCTGTTCACTAATAATTTTAGGACAGTGTTTTGCCCATATGTTTTTCCTGTCATCTGAGGTGTTGCTGGATGAGAGCTTACTTCTACAGAGTCCCTACTGCACTGCTAACATAAGCAGACTCCATTGTTATGAAGAAGACGTGCAAGAGTTTCTAGGTTTAGGTATGGGACTCAAATTTAGAAGCATCCTAACCATTTCTGGAAAGTTCAGTGGAAAATGATGCATGCTCTATGTGTTTATTGTAACTGTTCTTTAACAGTCTCTAACAGGGATAAAGTTACTGGTTAAACTCTTCTTTCATGTGAGATGGACCAAGATAGATAAATTCAAGATGGGCATCCTTCCA
Source organism: Pavo muticus (assembly GCA_016647715.1). NCBI lineage: Eukaryota > Metazoa > Chordata > Aves > Galliformes > Phasianidae > Pavo > Pavo muticus. The sequence goes on along the minus strand of JACDJE010000019.1, from coordinate 3,813,680 downwards.
CAAGGGTCTCTGGTTTGCCAAAGCTGAGTGCTTTGGCAAACAGATTTTTCCAAGGATCTGGGGCATGCTGTGTGTCTCATCTGGTTTTGTGACAGTCATGTTTTTGATCATACATGAAGACACGTAAGAATGTTACTCTGACATTTCCCAATTATTCAAAGCTATAAGCATTTAAAGTCAAATCCAGCGAGGCTTACTTTGCCAGCTTCAGAGATGCAGAGATTCCTAGATGAGAAATGTTTTGTTTTGTTTTGTTTTTTAATTTCTAATGAGGATCAGAGTGCCCAGGAGCCTTATTTTTCTGATACAACTAGCAGCAGTTCTGTAACAAGTCTGCTTGAACTCGAGTGCTCAGACCCTGAGAGTCGGCCTCCTTATCCTTTCCATTTTTGGTGATATAGAAAGTTATATGATCAAGTCCTTCAGTACTCCCAGGAAGCAAACTTTCATGTTATTCTCATCATCAAATGGTGACTGAAAAAAAGTGGAGGAGAGCATGTTGGCATCCAGGAGATGCCCAAATTTCACCAACTACATGAACATGGCCGCATTCACGGACTAATACATTGCTCATGGCAGTGGGGCAATAAAGGTTTGTACTCATTCTGTATTTACATTTCACAGTGTTTATTCCGATACTTCATTGGTGATGCTGCTGGAATGACTGAATTTTCAAAAGCCAAGGTAGCTGCTTTTCAGGTGGGGTGAACTCCCAGTTTTTTGCAGTGATGAGATGTCAAAGTCAGTGCTGAACTAGCATTCTTAATACTCAGCATGGCAAGAAAAACACATGATAAAATTCAGTCAGGTAGTCCAAATCCTTAAAAACAGTTAAAAATCAGGTGTGTGATCCATGTTGTATGACTGTCACTCATGTTGTCAGCTAAAAGAGCAAATGCTTAAGAGTGACTTGTTGGGCCCTTCTGAACTTGTGCCAACTCCATTTCTTGCAGGATGCCAGATCTCCCTCCTGGCTTAACTGTTGCTGAAATCCAGGGCAGCAATAAAGAAATGAACCTGACAGGAGTGAGCAATTTTATTTTAGTTTGCCAGTGTACATACTAGCGTATTGCATCACCACAGGGAGGTTTTGGACGGATGGATGGGTGGATGGATAAGCTCCCAGACAATAGGCTGCTTAGAATCTAATTGCTTCATTTTGGCATCAATCATCCAAGTAGAACAGTGTGTCTAACAGTAGCAATTGTGTGTATTACGAAATATAATAGACAAAGTCTTAATATCCTGTAGCAAACAGGATTTACGTTCTGCTCCAAGTTTTCTAAATCCTGTGAAATGCTGATGTGTTAAGCTCAATGTTATTCTGTGGCTGCTTTACTTAAATGAAAAATCAGTATCTCATGAATGTAGTGATAAACATAAGTAATAAACTTAGCTTACAAGACCTTTCATTATTCCTTGTATCATTTGATCTATTCTCTTTTGTCCCCGTTTTCATTTTTCAGTATCACAAAGCCCCTCCAACACAGATTTGAAACTTGCAATGGATAGGTGGCTTTCTCATGGGGAAGTGGAATATCTGAGGGCACAGAAAGGCAGAGGAAGGTTCACAGAGATCCTGGAAACTCTAAAGTAGTTAATTGTATTGCCATTTTAGGACAGGCTTTAAAAAAAGCACATGCACAGCTTGGCTCAAATCCCAGCAGTTTCCATTGGGACTTCTACTTTAAAGGTATTTACAGGCAGAATTTTCAAAAGCATTTAAGTTGGAAACTTTTGAAGTTTGGAGTTATCATTGTATTGTGATGACTAGCTGGTTTCAAATTGCTTTTTGCAATTTTAAACAGGTGCTTTTTGCCTCATGTGGTGAACAGGTCAGAGTTAACTTGGAACAGGGCAAAGAGCAGGATCACAGCCTTAAATTTCTGAAGAGCAGACTGCCATGTACAGGGACCTGCCTCAGAGATTCCCATGGGAGATAATAGTCCTGTGGAGCAGGGGATCCAGGAGAACTTCTTGGTTGTTCATGGATCACCTCCTGCAAGCTCAAAAAGAGTCCATCCCAACATGCAGGAAGTCAAGCAATGGTGGTAGAAGGCCTGCATGAGTAGACAAGATGCTCCTGAATAAGCTTGAACATAAAAAGAAAGCATACAGGAGGTGACTGCAGGGTCTGCTCAGCTAGGAAGAAATCTAGAGACACTGTCTCAGGGTGTAGGGATGGATCTGGGAATGCCAAAACCCATCTGGAGGAAGATGTGAAGGGCAACAAGAGGGACTTCTACAGGTATATCAACAGCAAAAGGAAGAGAAGGGAAAATGTGAGTCTGGTAAAACTGGCCTTGAGGAATGTCATGCCCCTGGTCCAGAGGGAAAATTGAAAACAAAGAAGATGTACCTTTGGTGGAAGAGGGTCAAGTTGAGAAACACCTAAATGGACTGGACAGACACAAGTCCCTGGAACCTGATAAGCTGTACCCATGAGAGCTGACGAAGCTGGCCTATGTCACTGCAAGGCCAATCTAGATCATCACTAAAAGGTTGCTGCAACTGATGTAGGTTCACGAGGACTGAACGAACACAAATGTCAAGTGGTACAAAACACAGCTGGGAACCAGTCACTGGCATACACCAGGGACTGACAGTGGGACAAATTCTATTTAATGTCTTCATTAGTTATCTGGATAATAAGACAAAGCGCACTCTCAGCAAATTTCCAGATGGTATAAAACTAGAAGAAGAGGTTGATAGACCAGATGCTTATGCTGCCAAATGGAGGGACCTTAACAAAGCTCTGGAGAAATGAGCTGAGAAGAACCTCATCAATTTCAACAAAGAGATGTGCTAATAATTCCTTCCTCTCTGAGAAGAATAACCTCATGCCCCAGTACAGGCTGGGGCCATCCAGCTGGAAAGCAGATTTGCAGGAAAGGACCGTGAGGTCCTGGTGGATGCCAAGTTGAATGTGAATCAGAAATGTGCCCCTGCAGCAAAGACCTACCTGATAGAATAATGGAATAAGGAGACAGACTCTTCTTACCTGCACCTAGGTGAAGGAAAAGAGGCAACAGATACAAACCGAACAGGAGAAATTTTGTTTAAGCAGTGTAAAAAGTTTCCTTCTAAGGGTGATCAGGCACTGGAGCAGGTTGCTCAAAGAAGTTTTGGAGTCTCTGTACTTGAAGGTATTCAAAACCTGACTGGATGTGGCCCTTAGCAACCTGTTCTGTTGACCCTGCTCTGAGCAGAGTATTGGTCTAGATGTCTTCCAAACGAGCCTTCCACCCTCAGAAGTTCTGTGTTCTTGTAGTAGTATGCAGGAAAAGTGGATTTAAAGAATAGTCAGGAGTGGACTGCCCTGGGCTATTTGTGGAGACTGGAAAGTCAAAGGCACACGCAGTCCTCATCGCCATCCCTGGAGACAGCATTCGGAACTTTTCCTATAAAACAGTACATTGCATATAAATCACACTGCAGTGATTCAAGGTACGGCAGCTGAGGTCTGATGCTCTCCCGGCAATGCATAACCTGGAGCTTTGTGAGTTAGTGTGGTCAGAGGCACAAAGGACAAATGATTAACGACCGGTCCTTTTGCTAAGTGCAGTAAAGAGGCCAGCTGCTTTCACTCATCTTCGGTTTTGGCAGAACACATTAGAAATGGGGATTTTGATATATGCAGTTAAGTTGTATAAGGTGGTACACTCATACCATCCTGGAACGGAATCAGCCAGAGTCAGTGGAGCTCAGTAGGAATCACACCAAGAGCCTGTGGAAAAGGTCAGTAAAGCTTAACGAAGAGACTGAGAACAGAGTTCGGATTAAACTCAGGTCAGGATGTAAATAACCAACGTCAGACCATATTTTCATTGGATATTCATTCTGGAACTAATGCAGGAATTACTGGGTGTATTTCCTGCACTAAGTTGCGTAAGAGGCAGAATGGACAGTCATTACAGCTTCATTTGTCCTTAGGTCATGAGGCATTTGCTGGACTAGTGCTGAGCAGTAGGAACCCCTCTTCCTTGCCCTATGGAAATTTCCAGCGCATTTGAAAGAAAGCAGTAATTTTGCACTCAGTCCTTGCAAGCCACCTTAAGCAGTTGGCAGGGCAGTTTTATTACTCTGGTAGAAGCCGTAGCCTGGTTAAACATTCCACTGAAATGGGATAGCTCTGTAATGCAGGCAGCTCGCTCCGAGGTGCCTAACCCGGCCATCCCCTCTGGGTATCGGAACAGCCCTGGAAGCCCTCAGGAATGCCTGGGGTGCCTTGTGGGGAGCAGGCCCCCCGGTAGCATTTGGCTGGGCCCCTGCAGCCTGTGCTTTGCAAACTTCAGCCTGGTCTCAGTCTTTGCGTGTCAATGGATTTGTTCTCTCTGGGGCACGGAGCAGCCTCCCAGTCCCCACTTTCCTTGTGGTTTTTGTGAAGTGTGTGGCACAGGCTGCTTTGACACTAGGAGCAGGACATGACATGGGATTTAGTATAGGAAGAGAAGGAATGGTATTTCAGAGACTCTTTTTCAAATTTCTTGTGTTGCTGAGTAGGAGCTCTTTCAAGAGACTATACACAATTGTGATTCCTCCCCATAGCAACCCCTGTTGTGTAAATAAAGCTAGTGGAGAAATAAGAGTCTGTGCCCTCAGGGAGGGCTGGCAGTGTGCTTTCTGCACAAGAGGTATACAGGATTTACCATAATACATCAAATCATTAGTCCATCTTGCGTGTTTGACTGCTCTTGGCTAGCAGTCGGTATTTGGTGATTCAGAGTAAAGAGGACAGCGTTACAGGTGGCTCTTCTGCTACATAGGAGTGGTAGTGGTGGGTTTGGGGGCACAGACGCAACAAATCCTTTGCAAAGAGAGATGGAGCCTGGCATTTAAGGCCAAATGAAGCTTAGGGCTTGGATTCGGTGTTGTCAGCTTTGATGAGAAATTTCAGACATTCCTGACGATTGTCCCAAAATTCCAGTTGCTTTTTTACTGCTGTTTCAATCAACACTTGACCATATGTAAGCCTAAACCAGGAGCTGGGGTTTTGAGGTTTGGGTCAGAATCAAGGAAGTAAGCTTGCCCACAGGGATTGCATCCAAGTTCCAGAGATTTTTGGAGTAGTTCTAGAGCCTCATCTAAAACCTGTTAACAGAAGGACTTCAGCTGACTCAAAATTCAAGCATCAAATAGTCTCTAATCCAGCGTACCTAGAAGTCAATACCAAAACTTACCTCAACCTCTGCTCTTTCAGTTCCTCTTTATTTATATGACTTGTTTTCTGTTAATATGAGAATGAAATTAGGCATTATTGCAGAAAAAGTCTTGCTCTGTGATATGTTTCCTGATCTTCTAACCGTATTCTTGCTTTTTCTGTAGAATTGTTCCTGTTTTGCCTGATGGATTACTTCCTATTCTGATAATGTTTCAGCACGGGGAGCTGAGCTCTCCTGCTGTGGGTGGCTGTGCGGGGCCTGGAGTATCCTTGAGGCCTGGTGGCTCAGTCTCAGTGCTGTAATGGCCATAACAGCCTTTTCCAAATAGCCTTGTGAGAAATGTTTTGTCCTCTGTGTTGGCTGTGTTCCTGGGTCCCCTCATTGTTACAGGCTCCTCCCACTGCCATAAGCTAGAGGTACGGTTCTCTCCCTTTCCCCCAAATGAAATGGTGTCTAGTTTGAATAGATGGTCCTATTTCTCTGGGTTTGATGCTCATCAGTATACCTGCTTTCGTTTCCTGCTTAGCATAGCTGCCCCATAAATGTCGTACTGTCCCACAATGAGAGGTCCCTCTGTCATCAGAGCTTTGTTTGGTGTCAGGGCAGGGTGTCCCATGCAGAGCACTGGGAAGTCATTCAGATACCGTCAATAGAGTAGGCAAATAAAAATAAGCAAATTATGATTTAAGAATTTCTAGAATGGCCTTCAGGAGGGCCACTTTAGCTCACTTCCTTGCCCTAAGGTCATGTCAGCCCTACCTGCAACATTCCTGGTGGACGTTTGTCCAGCCTGTTCCTTATCTTTAGTCCTCTTTTCCTTCACTCTCATCCCTTGCCCCAGAGGTGACCGCCTCCAGTCACTTCTGAACTAGGTTGTGTAGGACAATAGTTTTGTCACAGTGCCCACAGAGATCACGGAAGCAACACACTTGAGTAGAATTGAGTAACTGCCTTCAAGGTGAATCAGGAAGAAAATGGCTACAGCAATTTTGCGCAAAATGACAAATATAAATGGTAAAAGAGAAATAAATATGTATATAATTTCATGGAAGTGGTGCACAACATTTTCTACAGCATGAAGTTTCACAGATCTTGACTGGAAATCAAACTGCAAGTGGATATTTTGGGAATGCTGCATCTACATGGAAGCAACAGTCTGTTGAGTCACAAAGAAAGTCCTCAGCCAGGATAGAAAAAGTCATGGATTAGCTATATACTCTAAAGAAATTAAGGTTGACTTAAGGATTCCTGCACAGCTGACATCCAGCTTTGCATTCTAGGCAAATCCTGTATAAAAAAAAACCTTGGAAGGCCCTTTGAGAGGTCTTAATGCGCTATGGTGTTTGGATCAGCTAGGAAAAATGTACTTAAAGCTTTCTGAAAGCTGTAGAAATTACTTTGTTGAACTTTCCTGGGCACAGCCGTGTTGTGAAAAGAAAAACAGATGGCAAAAATGGCTAAGTGTAGACTTGCCATTTTCTTTATTTCTGCAGGCACCTCCCCATGCTCAAGGGAGGGAAACCTCATACGTATGTTGCTTCTTCTTCCTTGCATTTATTCAAACACTTGGAATATCAAAACCATTGATGGCTGAAAGCACTCAGAAATGTGCTTCTTTTTGCAAGAAGTCCTTACTGCTGCAAATGACAGCGCTGCACATGTGAATAAAAGTGGGCAGAAAGCCTCCCAGTTCTGTATTCAGGTGCCGTGAATATGATTTGCCTCATTGGGTTGTTAATATATGGAGGCAAACGCTAGCTTTAATTAACTTGTTACCACAGTAGAACCAGCCTTTGTTGCCTCTTGTGTCTCTAGTCTCTACAGGCATGGCTTCACCGGAGCCTGCAGATGAAGGGGAGAGTGCCAGGATTTGCACTTGCACTGATCGTAACCAGGTGGAACATCTGCTTTTCATGCCAGTCCCCCTGAGGGCCAGAGAGGGATTTTTAAAATTATTGTTTTTGTAAAAGAAGGCACACTGTATGCAGAGCTGCAGAGTGTGAGTCAGCAGTTGAGGATGTGGTCACTGGGAGCAAGTTGGTGGAAACCCATGTAGATGTTCCAGGATTAAAGGTATTCTTGTTTCAAAATGGAGTCCACTAAGTAGAAAATCAGTTCGATCTTAAAAGCAGGAATAAGGATAAAACCTTAGACTTATATGAAAATGCCTGATTTTTTGCCCTTCTGTGAACCTTCTCGTTTTCACAAGCACTGCCAACTGCTGTAGCTCAAGCAAAGCAAACATCTTGATCTCCATCAGTAACCGGTTTTGAAGCAAATCCCACATTTTAAAAACAATGCCTGGTGAAAGCTCTTCTCAGGAAGTACAATACTGTGATGTGAATTACTCAAATACCCTTAATCTCGGTATGCCTGGGAGCTGCTCTTTTTAACACAGGCTGCGGTTGCTTTAAGAAATCAATTGCGGTACATGAACAATGTAAAAAGTGAAAGTCTGTTGGCTTTTGACAGCACTATCTGACAAGGAGGTAGATACGAAGTCAGCCTGTGCAGCAGGCGTCTCGGGGTGCAGCAGGACAGCTGCCATGTGCCTGGAGCTTGCCAGCAGTTTATGATTTTAACTGCACTGTTACTATGGGCATAGTGTTGATAACAAATTTTTATTATCTGGAAGTCTCTACATGTGTTTTGTGTGGTTAAGATGACCCGTAGATTACTGCCACAAAGAAGCAGAATAGAAAGGGCTTTACCCCCTTGCTGTAGAGATTAGCAGTGGCAGAAACAAGCTATTGTATGTTTCTAACATCAGCAGTAGATGCTGTTCTTCTCAGGCCTCATTCGGGTGTATTTCACCTCCTTTCCCTGAAGTTCCAAGTTTCCTCCATCTCTCTCCCCAGATCCAATCCTTCATGACTCCTTAGTGCAATTTTGCAGAGGCAGAATAGAGGAAGGTGTGGAGAGATTCATTGCCCGATCAGAGAGGTGAGGATGGGCAGCAGGGGAGTCCTTCCATTGCTCAGTGCTGCTGCTGGCTGTGTCACCAGGGATTAGAGCTGTGACGATAAAGCTGTCGTTGCCACGGCCAGGTTCCTCGTCTGACTGCTGGCTGTGGCTGTCCCGTGGATTGGATGGAGCTAGCTCCTGCCTTCAGCATGGCAGTGAGAGAAGCAATGGTCAGAGTCAGTTCATTCTAACATACGCTAGAGTCGTGGAATCACGGAGTACCCCTAATTGGAAGGAACTCATAAAGATCGCTGAGTACCACTCCTGGCTCCACAAAGGACCACCCAAAATCCAAACCCTATGTCTGAGAGCAGTGTCCAGATGCTTCTTGAATCCCAGCAGCTTAGGGCTGTGCCCGCTGCCCTGAGCAGCCTGTTCCAGAGCCTGACCACCCTGTGCTGCAGAACCTGCCCCTCCCCTGAGACAGCTCCATGCCGTTCCCTCGGGCCCCGTCTCTGTCACAGAGAGCAGAGCTCAGCGCTGCCCCTCCGCTCCCTTTGAGGAGCTGCAGCCGCCGTGAGGCTTCCGCTCAGCTCCTCAGCTCTGGGCTGAGCAAAACCAGGGCCCTAAGCCGCTCCTCACATACCTTGCCCTCCAGACCCAGCCACTGCTGATCAGTTCCTTCCTTACTGTAGGAAATGCTCTTCCTATACCCAGAGGGCAACAGCAGCAACCTGGCAGGTGAGGCTGGAGCTGAGGCTGCACGAGTGCCTTGGGTGATTACTGCTGCTCGTTTCCTCTATTGTTCCTGCGGGCAGCATTCTGCCTTTTCCTCAGTCAGCCTTTCTGTACTTATCATATTCTGCATCCTGTTGCCAGAATTTGCAAACTCATGGACAGTAAAACCATGCACCTCCACAGAGCAGTGAGGAACAAAGGAGTAATTCCTGCCTGCACAAGCTGTCTCTAACTTGTGATTTATACCTGAAGAAAGTCAGCGGTTGTATTTGCAGAATGCAGTGCTAACCAGAAATGGGAAGGTTTGCCCAGCTCCCTCTGTAACAACTGGTTTCATAACTTCTTGAATCCCTTTAACTCCAGGAGTGCTGTTCTGATCGTGATCTGAGGGCAAGGAGTTCATTGCCTATGACTTTGGCTGACTTAAATAAGGAACCAGAGAGAATCTCTTGTCCTGGCTCTACATTTGAGTGATAGTTTTTCTTTTAGTAGTTTCCCTGACCTGATCTTCACTTACACCTGTGGCCAAAAGCCATTGTTGTTTTTTTTTAACTTTATCCTTGCCCAACATCTCTGTTTTTAGGAAGCCATTTTGCACCTCATCTTTATGCTTTGTACCCTTCGTGCTGGGATATGCACACATGCGTGCAGTAGGCCATGAGGCTGAATACTGCTTCCCCGGAGCGTGACACAATACTGCCTTGGCCAGGTGCCCGGCCTCACTGCGCGTACCCTGGCATCCTGCAACTGAGTGAAAGCACTCACAGTGCGCTGCATGTGTGAGTGTGTTTTTACCTGAATGAGAGTAGCTGGGGCAAGAGGTAGAGGTGAGGTTTGTGTTCAGGGCAGGAGGCTTGGTGCATATGCATGTGAGAGACTGCAAATAGCTCCGAGTTATCTTTTGTGTTCATAGAATGGCTTAGATTGGAAGGAACCTTAAAGCCCATCCAGTTCCAACCTCCTGCCATGGACAGGGCTGCCACCCAGCAGCTTAGTCTGCCCAGGGCCCCATCCAACCTGGCCCTGAATGCCTCCAGAGATGGGGCACCCACAGCTTCTCTGAGCAGCCTGTGCCAGGGCCTCACCACCCTCTGAGTAAAGAATTTCATCATAACATCTGATCTAAATTTCCCCTCTTTTAGTTTAAAGCCATTTCCCCTTGTCCTGTCACTATGTACTGTGTTTTCTAGGCACCTAATGGTGGTATTTGTGAGTATTGGATATGGCTCCCACCTGTCTTTTCATCCAGAAATGACACCAGGAAAGACCTCTGGTAATTATATCCTTGGGGTGAGAGCAAGTGGGAAAAATCCAGCCAGGAGGAGAAAGGAGAAATAAGGTCACACAAAAGAGGGCTAAAACCTCATGCTATGCTGGGGGTTCACTGAACAGTGAGAGTAATGAAGAACAAAACCTGCCTCATACCTGCCAGTTCCTTCTTGCCCTGTCTCTACAGCAGCAGAGTAGGAAGATGGTCTCAGAGCAGAAGGAAAATGCTTCCAAGTAAACCAGCCCATAGACCTGCTGCTTCCTGAGGCTGTGAAGTGAAATTATTTAGCCTGTCTACAAAAAGGCATGAGAGCATCTGGACATTAACAGCATTTGCAGCGATGTAAGCATTAGTAACAATAGTAGAGTGATCAAATCTTATCCTTCAGAGGGAAAGCTGATCACTGGAGAGGGTCAGGGACTTCCCCCTTGCACAGCTGCCAGATACAATCAGGGACTGATTGAAACATCAGAGACTGACTGGGGCTGGGGGCATGGCTGCAGCTGGATAGATCTAATCTCTGAACAGCACGGCCCTGGCCATGCTCCTGCCTGAGGCTGGTAGCTCCCTGGGTGCTTTGGTCTGTTATCTCTCGCTGTGACTTTCTGCTTTTTAAAATTTTTAATTATTTTCCTCTTTTGAGACAGGCTTGAAGTGCATTGTTCTGGCAGAGTCATTGCTGTTGGGTGACGTGTCCCCATCACCCTTTGCTATTCCTGCAGATTCCTTTGCTGACTTTCATCCTAAGCACAGGAAAAGGCACAGCTGGGAAGAGGCCTTTGGGACCCAACCCAGAGCAAGTAACACCTTCACCTTATTTCCCCTTGTTACATCTCTGCTACCCCATAACTTCTGACCACATAGCAGGCTGCCAGCATTTTCCAGTGGTATTACAGCAAATTAACCGCTCTGGCTTTGCATTACTCCTTAGCCGAGCTCTTACAGGTTGTATGATGACCACTGATGGGGTTATGAGCAGTAACTTCTTCTTGGGAAAGAAAATTTCAGTGGGAGAATGGGTTGCCAGTAATGAGCTTGGATGGCCTGGCAGAAAGTTGTGTGCCCGCCTTTCCAACGGGGTGATGTCTGGGTGAACCACTGCCCTGGGTTTTTTGTGGCTGTGGGGATGTTTATGCCAGGGAGGGGCAGCAGGTGGTAGGGGTCCAGCCACCTCTTCTGGCAAGCTGCAGCTGCATCAGTGTGACAGGGTTGCTTTTCTGGGAGGCTTGTGGTGTGAAAAAATAGGTTTGGAAAACAACAGCATGCTTCAGGAAGTGATGGGAGCTAAATGCCCAGAAAAGCAGGATCTGGCTGGTGCGTCCGTCTGGCAGACTAACCACTGCTGAGCCCAGCCCAACCTCTTCAGCTGTCCACCTGGCTTCAGGAAAAGCTCTTCCTAAGCTTCTGATTCTTGCCTTGACATTTTTTTTTTGCCTTTTCCCATCCTACTCAGAACCGATTTTGTAGAGGTACTGGATCGAAACCATCAAAGCTAATAGTCCTGGCATTCCCTCCTAGTAATACCTGAGTGTTTTGCTGAGGTAAAATCCTGACTACTGCTTTCTTCCAGACATAGAATCATAGAATCGTTTGAGTCAGTAGAGACCCTTAAAGGCCATCTAGTCCAATTCCCCTGCAGTAAGCAAGGTCACCCACAGATAGATCAGGTTGCTCCGAGCCCTGTCCAGCCTGACCTTGAGCGTCTCCAGGGACGGGGCATCCACCAACTCTCTGGGCAACCTGTTCCAGTGCCTCATTATTCTTATCATAAAAAACTTTTCCCATATACCCAATCTAAATCTTCTCTCTTTTAGTTTCTTGTTGACTTTAAACAGCCATCAAGAAGGTGCTCCAGCAGCTGGTCTTCAGTGCAGTGCTCATGGAGGGCTCAAGGATGGGCTGAACCTGTCACAGACTACATAGACTATCCTTCTCTGCTGCTCCCAAGACAGATCAGTGGATGTAGTCACTCTGTTGTAGAACGCTCTGTTTTCTGGCTCTCAGGAGGATACCTGCAAGGCAATGTCTTGAACCTTGTGCTGGGGAGAAGACTGTCTAAGTGCCTTCAGGCAGCAGTTGGCACCAGCAGGTCTTCTGGTTGAAGGATACTGAAGGAGCTCAGTCTCTTTTCCTGACTTCTGTAGCTCCCTCCCTCCTCCTAGCAAGGAAAGCCAGGTTCTTCTCCAAGGATGGCTCATGGCAATCCCCAGGGAAAAGATGAGCTTTCAAAGAACTGCAGCACTAGGAACTTTCTCTAAAGGGAGTGTTCATCTTATTATTTTCTGAAATTCATTTCCTACCATATCAGTAAATGAGTCTGACCAAGTACAAATTACTCAGCAAGGAAACCTCCAGATTAATTTCTAGCTGTTTTTCTCTTCCCTGTTTGGCTGATATAAGTGTTAGGTAAATACTTGTACAATGCAGAATTGCCTCCCTCTCTTCTCTTTTCCAAGGGTCAGAGAAATGTCAACTGTTGGCACTTGCATCCAGCCAGGCTTCTGTGCTTGCTCTGAGGTGGGCTCCATGCCAGTTGTGCATAGGAGCTTGAGCACAGACAAAGCCAGGAGTGTCTGCTGTGGACCAGCCCAAAAGTCAGGCTGTGTTGGCCAGTGTCCTCCTTCCAGCAAGCTCTCTCCCCTGAAAAAAACTGTGCTTCTCTCTCCCAGTAGAAATCAACCTTCAAAGCAGTAAGCACTGAATTTCATGTCAGCTGCAAAGACTGTTCCAGCCCTGTTGCAAGTGGACCTTGTATTCAGCTGTAGGACATCCAGAAACAGTGGTTTCTGCCTCATCACTCTGAATGAGGTGGAATCTCTCACCTGTTATTTTTTGAGGGGGCACAGAAAATTATTCCTCTTTCCCACGACAGTGAATCTCTGAAGTATGAGATTTGTTTAGCTGCGTTAATCAGTAGATTACTCACCCAGAATGTCTGACTGAAAAACCTTATGCATAAGATCAAAAACCCATAACTTCAGATCAGAATCTGGTGATGGTAAGACCTAGATCAGACATTTGTGGCTGAACAGCATCAGAAACAGTGTTGCCAGCAGGAACAGGGAAGTAATTGTACCTCTGTACTCAGCACTGGTGGAGCCGCACCTCCAGTACTGCGTCCAGTTTTGGGCCCCTTACTGCAAGAAAGACGTTGAGACCCTGGAGCGTGTTCAAAGAGGGGCAACAAAGCTGGTGAGGGGTCTGGAGCACAGGCCTTATGAGGAGTGGCTGAAGGAGCTGGGATTGTTCAGTCTGGAGGAGGCTCAGGGGAGACTTTATTGCTCTCTATAACTTCCTGAAGGGAGGTTGTAGTGAGCTGGGGGTTGGCCTTTTCTCTTGTGTAACTAGTGATAGGACTAGAGGGAATGGCTTCAAGCTACACCAGGGGATATTCAGGCTGGACATTAGGAAATACTACTTCTCTGAAAGAGTGGTCAGGCACTGGAATGGGCTGCCCAGGGAGGTGGTGGAGTTACTGACCCTGGAGGTGTTCAAGGAACTTTTGGACGTTGTGTTGAGGGACATGGTCTAGTGAGAACTATTGGTGATGGGTGGATGGTTGGACTGGGTGATCCTGTGGGTCTTTTCCAACCTTGGTGATTCTATGATTCTATGATTCTAACAGGATCTGAATTGAAACCACACACCTAAGTCAATACTTGTGTTGAGAGAGCAGAATGCCCAAGTTATATCCAAGCCTTACCTCTACAGTTACATCTCTGACAACTTACTTTCACATTTTCCACAATTGTTGCACTTGCATTTTTTTCCCTACGTAATAGGGGCAGGATCAATACACTTGCTTTCTAATTGCCTCAGCCAGACACAGATTCGGGAGCAGCACACAGATTTGGGAGCAAGTTGCAAGGATTTTATTTGTTTGTAGATTCAGTAACAGGCCAGGAGCTTAGCACAGTTGGAGACAAAATCTGCCAAAGGGTTATTCGTGACCTCCAGGTCCTGAAATTGTTTCGGGTTTGCCTTGGTCTCAACAGAGTCGATCTCAACCATGTCACTTATAAATTCCTCCTCCAAAGCAAAAGGATGGGGCATGCTCCTATTGAAGCCACAACACATCTCCCATGCTGGTTAGGTGGGCACAGTGAAGATGGGTATGCCAACACTGAAACTGCAGAGGTTCCTCAGCACTGGGACATGCTGCTCCTTCAGACCACGTCCCTGCTACTACTGTTGCTGAAGCAGCACAGAGGATGCAAATCTTTCATCTCAGTACTCAGTCTTGCTACTTCACCTGATAACAAAACCAGATCCTGTCTCAAGTTGATTGTGGGGGGGGAGGTGTCAAATACAGCTAATCTGAACCTGAAAGCCGGCTTCACTTAAACAAGGACATCCTTAACTGTGTCACTGCTAGTACTTTATGCATTGCAGTCAAAATGTCCCATCAGGTGTGGTCTTTGTAGTCACTCGATATCGCACTCAAGAAAAGATTAAAAGCTTTTATTGTACAAATAGGTGCATAATCAGAATAATATTCTTTTGATGATTAAACTAATTAGGAGTCTGTTTATCATCATATACTATTTTCTTCGGGGTTGCTGGTTTAAAAAATTGGTCTTTAGTTTGACTAATGGGATTATCTGAAGGATCTACAAAGTTGTTCTCAGTCCTATGATGATTAATGAAATCTCTGAAATGCATTTTAGCATGATTACGAATCTTTAGTATGACAAATTAGTAAGAGTGAGGAAAGAGCTATTGAGTAAGAAAGGGCAATTTCTCTTTCTCTCCTTGTGTCAGTCTGCCAACTCCAAGTCACATAAACAACTCCTGGTCTCTGCTGGACTGTTCCGGAGTGTTGGAGGTCTCTCAGACCTGCAAGGGACAAGTTTATTCTGGTAAATGCTGCAGCTGCTTTTTTTAGCCTGTTCTCTGACATCTCTTTCTGTTCCCTCTGTGCAGGGTATGAAAGCTGGAGGGAACTGGCTAAGGTTCTGGCAGACCCAAATGTCCCAGGTGGGGACCTAAGCCTCCCGTTTTACTATTCCCAGAAGATGGGACATCAGGTGAGGACACTTTGAATAACTTCTAAATATTTGTGAGGGCAAATTTTCCTTTCGGATGTTGGTACCAAGAGACAGCTCTCTCTTCGTGCAGAAAAGAGCGCATGCCACAGAGCAAAATCTGAGCTGACTCACAGCAGTGCTAGCATACAATGACTCCACTGTAGTCAGTTGAGTTATTTTAGATGTACTCAGTTGTGGCGTTGGTGTGAAGAAGGCTGGGTATGTGGCACAGGAAGGGAGCACTGAATGAGATGGAAGCAGAAATGAAAGGTCACAAGAGAGGTTGTAGTGCTCCAGTGAAGTACAGCTTGTTTCTATTGCCTGAAGGAAGTGCTGGAACAACTGTTGCTTGGACCTTTTGAAACAAGAACGGGCAAAAACACCCAAGGGATAATGACCTAAGTTTTAGCTCTGTGCTAGCAGCCACTATAAAGTGCTGGTATCCTTTCCCCTCAGTGGCTCACTATGGAAATCTTCTGTCAAGAAAACCAAGGAGCATTTCCATCCTCACTGTGCCTCCAATGGCCAGCCTCCCCTTTGGAGAAGTTATGAGAAGTTGCTCTTTTTGTCACTTGTTCTTGCAACAAGACTTGAACCTTCTTGTGGAGGTGTCAATGCCTGGCTACTTATCAGGTCACTTTGATTTTCTTCTACTTTTATTTCAGAACCAAGAGCATTAAAGAAGTGGGAGGAATAAATCTAATTATGCAGCTATGAACAACCCTGTCCCATGGATGCCAGAGGTTGGTGCCTTTCTCCAACATTCTGCACGAGGAAACTGTAGGTAGAGACCTTTGAGACTGGAAGGGAATAGGAAGGGACCCTTTGCTTGGAAATGCGTTTGCTTCGTTCGCTATCATCCCCTCCTGGTTTAATGACACTTACAGACCCAAGTAATCATCTGGAAAGACAGGAGTGTCCAGATTCCTGATAATCTGGCATCTTCCCCAGCCACTGAGACACCATGCACCTTCCATAATTCCCTGAGAGCAGGCAGCTCGCTGTCCTCGAAAGGTGAGGTTTATTCAGGGCCGAGTATTCAGCAAGTAAATACTTGACTGTGGCACGCAGTGGTGTCATGCTACGCTTGTGCTCTGGCATTTGCTTGTTACCCAATCCCTGCACATTGTACATGGAGGTCTCTCCACTTCACTGAAACTTCTGATGACGGAGACCTTCTCCGGTGACCCTTGAAGGCTGGGGTAAACCTTCTCTTTTTTTTCTTCATGCCTCATTTGTTCTTTCCTCCCCTGTCCCTTATCTCACCATTCCTCTTCAGATAAGGGAGCAGTGCAGCCTACTGATAATCAGAGAGACACCAGCCAGGGGGCACTGGACTAATAGAGTCAGCTCACTAAATTCCTGGAGGTGATTAGAGACCAGCACCAATTAGAAGGGGCTGCCTCCCAGATGAGTGATGGTGTGTTGAGTCCCATCAGGACCAAGGCTGCTGCTGTGCACAGGGCGGATGCAGTGCATTTGCTGCTTCCCCATCCCATAGCATTCCCACAGTTTCTTGCAGGCTTTGTCTGTTGTCTCTGATTTCCACCCCTCAGTGATTTTTCAGAAGTGTGTTACAGGGTCAGAAGCACACATGCATCAGTAAGATTCAGGGATGACCTGCTGGAAAAGAGCTCTGAGGAGAAGGACCTAGGTGTCCTGGTGGACAACAGATTGACTATGAGTCAACTGTGTGCCTTTGCAGTTCTGCTGCAAGAAGGCTTTTGAGTCCAGGACATACAGGCAGTGGAGTGGGTTTGGTTGGCCTTGCCACACTCCCACCCTGGATTCACTGATGCCATCTGCATGGGATGAAGAGGGATCTGCAGGCACAGCCCTGTTGCCTGTTGCCTGATGCCTGTTGCCTGTGTAATAACCAGCTGAAATTTCTCCTGGCCTGGGGATTAGGTTTTCCTGTAACTTTGCCCGAATTAATTACCTGAGGTCTATGATCCCATTGTGTCCTCCTGGCAGCACCTCTAAGCACTTAATTGAAGCCTGATTCCTAGGGTGAGAGCAGGTGGTTCGCCTCCCACAGGTCACGGAGCTGGGCTTCGTTTGAACAAAGGTATATTCCTGACAAACATGAATAATTAACAGGCGTGCAGGGTGCGCTGCAGCCAGCATGGCCAAACAACAGGTCTCAATTTTCCTCTTTCAGTATCAGGAGATGAAACAGGTGGTTTGAATCTTCAGCTTTGGATATTTTAGTGGGAAAGTGCACAATGTGGGAAATCTCTAAAAATGTTATATTTGCATGTAGGGGAAAGCAGAATTCAGGGGATCTCTTGCTGACTCATCTCGAGGTATCCCCACAGATGCCAGTGCATCAGAGCTTGCAGCAAGTCCAGCTGCTGTCTGCTGAATGTCCCCTACCCAGAGAACTGGCCCTGGCAAGATGAGGGACTGCGGCAGCTCTGTGGAGACAGATGAGGCTTATGAACTCAGCTCTGGGAGTTTCAGTCTGCAGCACAATGTTGCCTTTCTTCCCTGGCTCAGACTCGCCCTCTCTGTGCCACATCTATCATCCCCGGTGCTGCACATTCCCAGAACTGCACACCTCTGATATGCCAAGGCTGGCCAGGGTTAAATTAGGGAAGATCTCTCTTCTCCGTCCTGCTCCAGTGCAGCTGATTGTGCCTCTGCTGCTGCTTCTCCCTTCTTCCCTGGGGCTCCTGGCTGCAGAGGAACTGCTTGGTGTGTGGGGCCAACCCACTGGGCAGTCTTGACATGATGGTGTTCGGGCTAGGAAGAAAGATCATAGTATCGTAGAACTGTACAGTCAGAATTGTTTGAGTTAGAAGGGACCCTTAAAGGTAATTTAGTCCAACTCCCCTGCAATGAACAGGGACATCTTCAGCTAGATCTGTGTATGTTTTCCGAGGAAAGGCTGGTAATCCAAAATTCCTACTAGAAGAAATTGGAAATACCAGTGTCTCTTAATACAACCCCAGGGTTCCAAACTGCTGTTCATTCAGCAGGAGGGCTCAGCAGCAGGGCCAGCAGCCCAGCATCACAAAGATGCTGTGTCAGCCCCAGCTCTCATATCCCCGCACTTAGCACACTTCAGCTGTCTCTTCCCTTCTGCAACAGTGTTTGCTGTGTGACCACAGTACTGTGCTCCATAGGGCATCAGCTCTTGGGGACATGCCCATGATGCACGCACACTGTGATGATGGTGCCCTCCGTGCATGACATCTGGCTCATGTGGATCACAGTTGAGTTCTTGAAGTGCCACTGTGTCATTGGGAAGGAGATGAGCACCTGGGAGGTGGGGCTGAGAAGGAGGAACCCAAGGGTCAGAAAGACTGTGGTGGTGTTACGTAGCGCAGACCACATAATACCAGCTCCTGTTTATGGCCTAGACTCTTGGCTTCTATTCCTGGTTCTGGTCAAGTCAATCTATCCAAAATATCCTAAGCAGATGTTCTTAAAGGGAGAAGGAAAACTTAACTTGTTACTTACTAGGTCCTAACTTTTCAGACCTCTTGAAAACCAGGGCCAGGTAGATCCAAGCTGGGAAGACAAACTTATAAGTCCATTAATGTTTCTCAGGAGCACTGTGCATGAATTGTGAATGATGGTGCCATTTATTGCTGCAATCTGGAACAAAAGCCCTAGGCAGATTATTTTCTGCTTGTTCCAGAGGAAACCGAAGTAGCAAGCAGAGGAATTTCTCAGCTGCTTCAATGAGCCATGAGTTGAGCTGGAAGAACAGAGGTGATAGGGTTTCAAAACAGCTGCTGCACCAACGACTCTAGGGGGCCTAAAATTAAAGCCTAGCTCAGTTTTCACTCCCAGAGCTGCTTTGGGCAGCCAGCACGTATCTGCCAATAGCATTCTTCTTTTTCCCTTCAGAGGAAGCAGAAAGTAAAGTAGGCTGCTGTAGCAAAGGAGAAAATCTATTGCCTAGAAAAGGCTCTGAAGCTACATGCAAGAAATGCATGTTATTTACCAGTTAATTATTTCTGATTGCTGTGAGCACAGGAAGGCAAAGTGATCATGTTAGCTCCTGCCAGAAACTCCTCTCTGGTGGCTTTGTAAAGACATTGGAAGTTGGGGATGCTGGCCTAGATGTCTGAGGGCCCATCTCTGTTTGCTGGCAGAGCACTGAGCTCAGTAATGGCTGCTTTCATTTTAAGTAGGTTGCCCACTGCCTAATGCTGCCAGAACTCTGCAGTAAAGCATTGGTCCAGTTTTCCTCTGCAAATAACAAATCTGGCCACTCTTTGGGGAGTTCGGTAATACAGATCTGCTTTGGTGTTTGAGCTGCCCCCTGCCAAAGGCAACTTGGCTCTCTTGCAGTTCTGAGCATTGGAAGCACCTCCTGGGGTCTGCCTTTGCCAGGAAGGAGTGCAACTGCAGCCTGCCCACAGTGTGGGAGTGTTGTGCCACGTGTGATAGAGATCTGAGGCTGCTATCTGAAGTGTACGCTTGGTTCTCTCAGAAGGAAAACAGCGTCACTTCTGGACAGCAAGGGACAGACTGCTGGAAGACTTGGTTCCTGACTAGCTGCCCGGCTTCTTCACCTCAGTTCATGTTCCACAAGAAAAGTAATTGCCTTTGTTTGATTTGGCTGAGAAAACAGTGTAAGACCCTTGGATGTGAACTGGGTGCATGGGACTGCCCAGCCATGAGGTTCCAACTCAGTGTTTGTCACACGTGCAGTGATTGATTTGTCTTGTAGCTCCCTGCAGAGCCCCAGGTTTCTCTTGGCTGCAGCCATTGCCCTGGGCCCTCTGTAATTCCTCCTGGGGAATTGCATCTGCTTTGTCTCATTGCTTTCCTTTTGCCCGATGGGCAGAGTCTGGGCTGAGGGATATCAGCAGAGGAGGAGAGAGGATAATGAGGAACCATGGGGACATCCAGACATCAGGCAAGCCCTGACAGTTCAGGTAGAGTGAGCTGACAAGAGACCACTTGAGAACAGCAGCAGTTGTCAATGTGTTTTGCCTGGCAGGCAGAGATGATTGTCACGTGCATGACTAAAGCCCACAGCTTACAAGGAGCATTACTACATAAGCTGGTGCCAGGCCAAGTCAGCTCCACATCCTTCCTTCAAGCCCTGACTTATGACAAAACAAAACCCCAACCTGCTATCTTGGGAGAAATAACTCCATGAAATGGTTTCTCTGCCAGAAGTGCTCAGGGTGGCTAGGCCCTCCTCCACCACGCTGTTTCAGCCCGGCTCAAGACTTCTCCAGCGAAAACTAGGAGTTTGCTGCCATCTGTAGACATGTGGGTGCAGCCGAGACGTTTCCAGCCTCTGCTCACCCAACCTCAGCTGGGCTCCATAGCTCCTTATATAGGCAAGACAGCTGTAGAAAACCTCCCCGGTCCCAAAGCAACCTATTTCTTTCTTCAGTGCTTCCCCACCAAAGGTTGCCTGTACAGTGTCCAGCATTTATTTATTCTCTGCTTTTGGATGCCAGCTCTGCAAGGAAGGCTTCAGCATCCGACAGTGTTGCACACAGAGAGTTTGGGCTGTTTGGGAGGCAGCCAACTCTTCCTTTCTGGATGGTTATGACAAAAGAAAGTCTGTTCCTCCAGGAGCAGGCCTTTCCTCACCATCTTCCCTGAGCCTCACCTTGCAGGCAGGGTTTGAGGAGATCTGCTATCTCCCCTCCTTAGGGTGTCCCCTCTTCCGTGGGTCAGGAAAATAGCCCTGAAATTAAAAATACCTTTTTGGAGAGGGTCCTATCCTTGCAGTTTCACTGTTAGCTGATGCCACACCACAGCACGTCCCAGGCCTCACGGTGCCAGTCTCTGATTTAACACCTTTGTGATAGAGCAAAATGAGTGACTCCTAGCCATTTAGCTGAGCTCTCCTGAGCATTACCACAGCTCCCTGGTGCTGTTCAGATGACACCCAGCCCAGTCCCAGTGCTCAGCTGGTTATATGTCACTGCTGCAGCAGCATCTTCCTTCTCTCTCACAAGCTCTTCAGTGCTGGGGAGCCATGGCTGAGGCTGGAATACAGGGAAGAACATGGGAAGGACTCAGCAATTCATTGTCCCTCTCTTCTGCCCCCCAGTTCCAGGGCCAGGCCAACCTGCATGTGTTTGAGGACTGGTGTGGCAGCTCCACTGAGCACCTCAGAAGAAACCTCCACTTTCCCCTCTACCCCCACGTGAGTAAGACCCCAAAAATGTCTGTCCCACGGTTGCTGTCTTTGCTCCCTTTGCATCCTGTCCCTATCCCTTTCCATCACCTCCTCTTTCTTCCCACTCCTGAGAGAGCAGAAAGCCTTCACAAGGGTTCACTGAACCTCTGGGAGGAAGCTCATTTTGCCCTTGCTGGCCTGCCAGAGCTTGGGCACAGCATGAAGGAGTCCAGTGTTTGGTGCTCTCCCTCCAAGTGCCCACCAGATGTCACATCTCATTCCCACCATCTCCTACATCCCCCATGTAGCTCTCCCTTCTGAGCAGCCCTTGCTCCAGTTCCCTCACAGCTCTCCTGCCCTTTCCCATTGCTTCCATCGCATGCCATGCTGCATCCTCACAAAATAAACGTCATACTTCCCTCTGCCCACCCACTGCAAGATTTTTGCCCCAAACTGCTCCTCCCCTCTTGTTCCTATCCATCTGATTTTATTTTTTTTTTAATCTTCCACTTCAGACAAGAACAGTGCTGAAGAAACTGGCCGTGTCCCCAAAATGGACCAACTATGGTCTCCGGATATTTGGCTACCTGCATCCTTTCACTGATGGTGAGGGCTCTTGGGCTCTGGGGCTGCTGTGGGGCTGCTCGCATCCCTTCTTAGCCCGAGTGCACGGCCCCTCAAGTAGGCGGTCCAGCTGGCTGTGTTCTTGGCATGGATAAAGCACATCTGCCTCTGTTGTAGGGTAGAAAGAAAAAGCACAGAAGAAAACAGTTGGAAGTGCTGGTTAAAAAACAATGCTGTCATGGATGCATTGCCCCATGACGTGCATGTGGGCATGAGCAACCCCCCGCCTCACACGGATAGGACTGTATATGACATTGTTTGTGTTCCTGCTGCTCCTGAGTTTCATGAATGCCATCTGACACCGGCTGACATCTGCATCACCCAGCTACGTGCTTCTGCCCAGAGCAGCCCACTAACATGCACCCAACCCTGGCCCTTTGGCCCTGAGCTGCCATCTCTGTGACCCTGACAGGAGCAGCCAGACTCAAACACCTCTGTCTCCTTTCATGGCTCCACGTGCACATTCCTTCATCCAAACACAACTTCTCACACAGAATGTTTACTCTGAGAGCAAAAACCAGGGAGACATGACACAGACTTCTTAGCTTTCCAGATTAGGTATCAGGTGAAGTCAGTGTAGGAGGAATAGGGAACCAGCTGTAAGTGATATTTTGTTTTCAATCACTGCAGAGTTTGAGAATTCAGAGAGGTTGAAAGGGGCATGGTTAATATCCAAAGGATTAATCTGGTATTGCCAGCAAAGAAGGCACAGACAGCATTTTAGAGGAACAGACTCCATTCTGTGCACAAGTCCTCACCCCAGAACCCTACTTACTGCCTCCATTTCTTGACAGGAGAGTTTCAGTTTGCCATTGCTGCAGATGACAATGCTGAGTTCTGGTTGAGTTCAGATGAAAAGACATCTGGTCTCCAGCTGCTGGCCAGTGTGGGCAAGGTACGGTGCGTTCTGCATGGCTTCTTCCATAAAAGCTGGGAAGTTTCTGTGAGGATGGATACCCTCCTGTCTTCCATGCTTCCCTGGCCTAGCCAAGTTTCTTTTCCCTCCCAACCACAGGCGCCACCACCACCACAGATGCCAGACAAGTATGACACAACATACCTTAAGCCAGATACATATCAGCACTACAGCTGGCAGTCCCAGTTTCATGGTTAAGGAATTTAAATCTGTCCAGAGGCTGTCACTCAGACAACTAACCAGGAGGAGCAGTTCAAATTTCTTTCCTCGTTGCTCCAGCACAGTAACCAGGGAAACATTTCATCTTAACTGCAGCATCTTCTGTCTCTTCTCAGACAGGGAAGGAGTGGACAGCACCAGGGGAGTTTGGAAAATTTTGGAGCCAGCAGTCAAAGGTGGTGAGGTGAGTGAGCATTCTCTCACTTCCAGCCACTTCTGTGCATGGCCAGGAAGTGACAGGGAAAAAGAAATAAAACTTGTTCTGAAGAATTTAACAGTATAGAGATAGAAATACTATGGGGTCTGCCAAAGCTCAAGTGACACTTCTGCATCTGTGCCAGTTGCTTTACAGGCTTACAGCAGAAATGCAATGCTGATTTTTTCTTCCCTGGAGGAGAGTCATCAGCAAATCCAGACTCCTCTTTATGAGCTCTACTCTGAACTTCCTGCCTTGGAACTGCCCAGGTTTCCCAGAGGCCAAAACCTGGCAGACAGGGCTGAAAGGGATTTGTTCAGAATTATCTGAGAAGGGTCTGAAGTGCTCCAGATGCACCAGGGAAGCCACCCATCTAGCTGCCAGCATCTGAGTTTTCTTGGCAATCCCAGTCCTACTCACCCTGAGAATTAGGTTCTTCTGTGGATGTGGTTGCTCTCCACTCATTGTCTGCTGACAAGCTAAGAAGAAATATTCCTTAATGCTGTTGGTGACAGACATGTTGTTCTTCACAGGTTGTCAGCTGCAGGCAGGTACTACTTTGAGGTGCTGCACAAGCAGGATGACAAAGGGACAGACCATGTGGAAGTAGCAGTGAGTCTATGCAAATGTCCATGCTGTACACTATATGTAAATGGAATGTGCTATGTACAATATATGTGTTTCTTGAATCTTGGGAATTAAGTTTATAATTATTTCCCTCCCTTCCCAGGCCCCTTATCCTTTTTGTATGAGGTAAACATACCAAATCCCATCTAGAGTCCTTCCTACTTCTATGTGGAACAGCCTTGGCTATGTTAGGACCATTTTGCTTGGGACAGTTCTGCTTTCTGGTCTTTGTTGCTTCTCTTTGTCCTTTCCTGCTTTGAGTGAATCCAGGGGAATTTCAGTTTATTCCCAGTCTTCTTCTGCTAGGTGGACTGTTGTAGTAAGGAGAAGAAGAAAGCTGTGGGCTTATCTAGTGAAAAAACACCACCTTGTATCTGTTCCTTTTGTTCAGGTTTGGTTAAATGCATAACAACATTGTTTTAATGCATTTCTCTGTTCCAGTGGAAACTGAATGACCCAGATGCCAAGTTTAAAGTCATTGACTCCCAATACCTCTCCCTTTTTGCTAGTAAGTATATTCACCACAAGTTTCCTTGAGCACCTCCCTATTCTTCCAAAACTTATCATCAGTGTTTCGCTGTGAATCACAGTCTATCCAGGCAAATACTTTGTATACAGATCATTACAAGAAAGAAATGGAGACAGGTCAGGAGAGAGACCTCTGAACAAGAGCGTGTGACTCATTATTAAATATGGGAGAACTGGAATTAGGATTAGATGATAGAGCAATGATAGGAAAGAGAGTCTATAAGAGTGAGAGAAACTGATATGCGAGAATATCATGGGATGAAAGTTGCTTGTGCAGAAAGCTAGGGAAGAATGGAGGAGCCCATAATGTGGGAATGATGGGGATGTGCTGGCCCCTAGAGCATCTCCAGCAGATTTCTCTCAGGATGCTGGACACAGTTGAATACATCTAGAGGTATCAGGTATTGCTGCTTTCTTCAGTGCTTCCCTCAAGTCTCTTCAAGTTGCTTCCAGGTTGCAGCTAACATGTCAGCCCAGTCCTCCTGTTTTGCAAACCCTTTTTAGCACATCACATGGTGCCTTTATCAGTTAAGGAGCTCCTTAGTCCTGCCTTTGCTTGTCTACCTTTGTCAGTATCACTTTCCACTGCCAACATTCCCCCTTTCTGTACCTATTGCTGGTACCTTCCAGCATCTCTGGTATTTTTTCTGTGCTAACGCTTTCGCTTATGGGAGACTCCATGATGTAATCTAGACCTCTGTTTATAGTGTCTTGGATTACAACCTGCTGTTGCATTTTCTGAAACTTGCCATTTGGCCAGGACAAGGTATTCAGTCAGATCTTCATCCCCTTTCTTTCTCCTTCTGTTCTTTTCTGCTTATTACTTGCCTGTAGAAGGAATGGCTTGCAGCCCAGAAGATGCCTTCATGGCTGGCGCAGTGCTGCAGTCTCCCATACAGTGTTCCTCTCTTCTACCTCAGCCTTTGGCTGTATCATACATTATCCCATCCTTCTGAGGTTTCCATGTTGTTCAGTACCCAGAAGTTGCTAACAGTAACCCCAGTGCCCTTGGCAGCATGATATTTATTATTTATTTATGATATTTATTTATTACATTTGCAGATATTTACTCAGTTCTGCTCACTTCAGAGTCAGATCCATGGAGACATGAAATCTGGCAGCAGCACTCAAGAAAAGGCATAACCAATACTCATCTTGAGTTTGTGCTTCCCATTGCTCCTGGCTTACCATGGGTTTCCATTGCCCTGCTGGAGCACCATCCTCCTAGGCCACTGAAGGCCTCACCCCAGGGTCTTGCTCATTTTCCAGCACAGGAGAAACCTCCACTTCTCAGCTTTCTCCTCCTATTCAACATTTCCGGTCTACTTATAAAAGAAATTTAATGCTGATAATTCAAACATGTCCAATAATTTCTGCCAGGTTGGGGTGTCTGCAGCACACCACTTCTGGTGTGTCCTCTCACAAGGTCGTTTCCTGCCATCACTCATCCCTGTGTTTGCTTTCACTGATAGCTGTGTTCAGTATCTCCAGCTTTCCCACTCAGAGCCTTTCCTTCCCTCAAGCACTGATGAAGCTCCTGATGAGTACCATGTAGGCATTGCTGTTGTGCAATACCATTTGGAAGGGCTGATGCTGGGGAAAAGCACTGCCTGGGACAAGGGATGAATGAGCTCTTCCTCCCCCTTCCGTTCTCTCTCTGGTTTCTAGATGAGACACTGTTAAAGATGGATGAGGTTGGGCACATCCCGCAGACTCTGGCCAGCCACAAGAGCCGGGCTGCTGATGGCACAGCCGGCAGGGCACACCCTGCTGACATGTTGAAGCCTGACCCCCGGGACACCCTTTACAAAGGTAAACTTGCAAGGGAGTTGAGAAGGCAGCTGCAGCCTGTCCCAGCACATGCAGGCGAACAGCTGAGCAAGATTGTCCTCCTACGCTGTGGTTATCAAAGGCCACCCTCCTTATTCCACAGTGGAGCAGGGGGCAGCGTGCAGCACCTGTTGCTGTAGGATACGAGACAAAGCACAGAGCAAACCCATCTCCTCTTTCTCAGGGTCGATCTCATGCGGTGTCTCCAGGCATATTTTAGTGCAAGTGCTGTAGAGCAAGATGAATAGATGAACTGTAAAAGATGTTTCACTTTGTGTATCAGAAGTAGTGTAGTCAGCGGGATCACCTCTCTGTACTTGCATTGGTGAGGCCTTATTTCAAGTACTGTGTTCAGTTTGGGGCCTTTCACTGTAAGAAGGACATTGAGGCCCTGGAGCACATCCAGAGAAGGGCAACAGATCTGTGAGGGGTCTGGAGCACGGGTCTTACGATGATTGAAGGAACTGACATTGTTCAGTCTGGAGAAGAGGAGTCTCAGAGGAAACCTTATCGCTCTCTACAGCTACCTGAAAAGAGGTTGTGGCAAGGTGGGGGTCAGTTTCTTCTCCCAGGTAACAGTGATAGGACGAGAGGGGATGGTCTCAAGTTGCCCCAGGGGAGGTTCAGGTTGGATATTAGAAAAAAATATATCCTCAGAAAGAGTGGTGATGCATTGTAACAGTCTGCCCAGGGAGGTGGTGGAGTCACCGTCCCTGGAGGTGTTCAAAAATCATGTGGATGTGGCACTGAAGGATATGGATAGCAAGCATGGTGGTGATAGATTGGGGATGGACTAGATGGTCTTAGTGGTCTTTTTCCAACCTTAATGATTCTATGATTCTATCTGATAACCTCTCATATAGTTAAGTACAAGCTGGACGCAGAAGTAGCTAGGCTGGTGCATCAATTGCAGCAGGGTTCCTCCAGCAATGCTTGCTTACATTTTTTCTTCTCAGTGCCTCTGCTCAGCAAGTCACGCCTGCGCCGAGCCCTGCCAGACTGCCCATACAAGCCTAGCTACCTGGTGAATGGGTTCCCTCTGCAGCGCTACCAGGGCCTCCAGTTTGTAAGTTTTATTCCTTGAGCCAGCTCTTACCCAGGGGAATGCAAGGAGGAATGAGGGAGACCTGATTATCCATGGGCCTCGCCTCCTGTATGAAGCTTCTGGGCCTGGCTCCTGTGACCACCCGTTCTTCGGGTCTTCAGCATCCCAATACATGCCAGAGGTTAACAGCGAGAGAAGGGAGATAAGTGCTACACCCTGCTTGCTGGTCTCACTGGCAGACAAGTGTCCATGTCTTACAAAGCCCCTCAGACCTCAAGCAAAAGCTCTGAGCTTGCCTTCACATGGAGCCTTGTCATGGCTGAGGATTTCGTTCCCTGGGGGGTGTAGTGTGCATGGACCAAGGCCCAGAAAAGTTTTCAAACTGGCCTTGAGGTAGGACCCACATTTGTGAACATGCAGCATAGCAAGTTTCAATCCTTTTCATAGCAGAGCAGACTGGCTGAGGCCTGGCAGAGCCAGTGGGACTGGGCACGTATCACCAGCCTGCTTTGCTATCCCTTGATGCTACACTTCCCATGGGACTTGCATTCTGGGCAACCATGGCTTCCTCAGCCTTGCCTGGGGCTGACTTCACACACTTTCTGGGCTCCCGTGTTTTCCTGCACCTCCCCAGTGGGACTATCCCATCTAGTTCTTGCTTTGTTACAGGACTTCATCACACAGTTGCAGAGATGGACAGACAGATGCCCATCACTCTTCTTTTTGTTTTCCATTTCCATAGTCTCTTTTCACAGCCTGCTACTGGGTGCCTTTGAAAGGCACATAGTGACCAGTGCCTGCTCCTTCCCCAAAGGGCTGCTCACCTTGCAACCGGGTCTGGGTCACATTAAGAATGATGTCTGGCATTGATGGGGGTTTTTCCTTTATTTTTCTTCCCAGATTCATTTATCCTTCGTTTACCCCAATGATTACAGCCGCCTGAGCCATATGGAGAAAGAAAACAAATGCTTCTATCAGGAAAACCCGTATTACTTGGAAAGGTAGGATGCTGCAAGTGGGAGTTTACTAGCAGTGAGAAAGGGAGGAGACAGTTTTAAGGCTGGAATTAGAGTGGAATTTCATATTCATTTATTTGGGACTCTCTTTACTTAAAGGTCCCTTAAGTCCTGTAAAACATCGAAGCATTTATAGTTTCTTTCAATAGCCAGTGCTTCCTTTAAGTGAAATTGTGCTTAGGTCTCAAAGGAAAACTGCTGCTACTTTTCTTGCTCTATTAACCAGGAAGCTGGGTCAGAGTATGTTTGTTCCAGTACATCAGGGAATGTATTTGCCAGCAAACTTTCCATGCCAGCAGCTGGAGCTTCCTAATGGCTGTCACTGTGGAAGCCAAGCCATAAACACAACCAGACATCTCTGGGGGGGATGACAGCATGCAGCTCACCTTCACTGGGGTCCTGCTCCAGTGATGGCCCTGCGAGGAAACCACCACGTGCATGCTCCCCACTTCACAGGGAAACAAAGACTTTGTGTGAGGATTCTGTTCCTTTCAGGAGGACTTGTTTGCAGGATACGTAGAGTTGCTTTTTCTGTGAGATAGCTGATGGTGGCCTCCTTGTGCTCATCTTCCTATTTTGAGGGCTGGAAAGACAGATTGTATTGTAGGTTTAGGAAGGATCTGCTGGGCCTGGGGCTCATTGTGAAGGATGGAGAAGGTGGCTATTGTGGGCTGGCACATGTACCTCAAGTTTTTTTTTTGCTTGACAAATAGTTTGCATTGTAACAGCATTTGGGAAGTGGGAACTTATTCTGCTTGTCATCAAACACTCATGGAAGGAAACGATCCAAAGAGGGAAACCCCTCCTAAAAGCTTGAAGCACGAGTGTACAATGGAATGACACACAACACACAAACCACAGTGGTGGTATGGGAGAAGAGAGAGGGAGATCACTGCAGTTACCTGCCCGAGCCACTTCAGTAGCACAGTGACTTCAGTTTGTAAGTGCTACACTGGATCTGAGCTTTAAGGAGAAGTTTAAGGGAGGCTAAAGGAGCATTTAGGTGTCCTTATGTTGGAATCTCCTCCTGTGCACATGGAGCAGCTCTCAAGAAAATGAGAAACTGGAATGATAACCCAGGAAAGCTGATGTTTTTGACAGTAAGATCTGATTGCCCCACAGTCTGAAAGTTCGTGATGATGATAGCTTATAACTTGCTATGAAAGGAGGGTCTAGAGGTGATGGGTAGATATAATCAAAGTAATTGACCATCTCCTCTGTAGCAGTGGCTAGAATTTAGTTGAAGAGGGCAAAATAACTTTAATCAAGCTGGTGTCCTTCCTTCTGCAGATTTGGGTTCTACAAGTATATAAAAATAGACCGGAGAGAGAAGAGCCTGGACTCTGAAGAAAAGACTGAGCAACCAGGTAGGGGCCCTTAATATCAGAGCCTGGAGGAGCCTTTTATCCGCCTGTTGACTTTCCATGGCAAGCGAGTCTCAGCCCTTCCCTTCCAGAGCACTGCAAATGGAAGGAAATATTTGCTGCCACATTCACTTTTCCTAAGGGCAGTCTGGGAGGCCAAGCAGTGCACTCTAGGAGATAACATGATGACCAATTTTTAGGCCTGTGATTTAGCTGAGGTGCAATTCCAAGAAAAATGTGGGCAGAAGTGTCAGAGCCAGCTGTGCACAGAATGGCAGCATTGCAGCCTATGCTTGCACCTGCCCTGCAAGGCTGTATGCAGACCCATAGCTGAAGGCTTTGCCAGACATCTCCACAGCTAATAGGTGTTGGGTGCCAGGGTTGGGATGGGGAAGGAGGATGCCAGAGGTGTAACTGTGATTATTCCTGCAGGCTTTCAGGAGGGGAACCTGGATGACTTGCAGTATGGGGAGCAGGATGTGGAGAGCACTGTCTCCCCAGTGCACCTCAGCATGCAGCGGGCAGAACCATCAAGTGCTGCTCCTGGCACAGTGGTGGGCAGAGATCGTGTCTACGAGGACTATTCTCTCCAGGAGCATCGGCGGCTCCTCTCAGTCGTTGGTGACACGGGGGAGGTGACACAAAGGAGACGGACAAAAAAGTCTGGTGTCAAAACAGCCCTTCTGGCCCCTGTCAACCAAAGCCTCAGTCAAGCTGGCCCAGAGAGAAACCCAGTGACAAAGAGACCTCACTTAAAAGCTGGAGTCAAAGATAACTCCAGAAGCCCTCCGCAGCATGCCAGGGCTGCCCAGGGCAGAGCACCTGCCAAAAAGGAGAACCCTCCTTCTAGAAGCAGGTCTCAAAGGGAGCAGCCTCTCAGCAGCCCCAGGGACTCAGGGGTCAGGATTCCCAAAGGGCTGAGACCTCGAGGAGGCCTCAGCATCATGGAGGATAGCCTGCAGCCAGCAGGCACTGAGCAAGCTAGGAGAGCAGACCCAGCATCCAGCAAAGCCAGCAGGCACCTCGTGGATACTGCTGGCCCCAGCAAGGACCCACCACGGCTGGAGCAGTGGCTGAACCAAGTGGAGGCCTACGTGGCTGAGCAGAAAAGGGCCACTGGTGGGGACATGGGCAAGGGAGAGACACAGGTGGCATCTCTTGCAAAGGGCAAGTCTAGGCCTGAGAAGGTGGCAGCAGAAGAGGAAGAGGAAGAGGTGGATGGGGAGCCAGAGGAGGAGGATGAGGAGGGTTTTGATTATGTACCAGTGTTTGACCAGCTGGTGAACTGGGAGCAGACTTTCAGCGCAAGCAACCTGGATTTCCATGTGCTGCGCACTGACTGGATTGACCTGAAGTGCAACACATCGGGAAACCTGCTGCTGAAAGAGAGGGAAGCCCTGGAAGTCACACGTGTCTTCCTCAAGAAGCTCAACCAAAGGATTAAAGGGTAAGGCAAAGTGTGAAAACTTAGAGCTTGTGTACCTACTGTTTGCAGCTAGAGTGAATCAAAGGATAAGCTAGATGTGGAAATTAAAACTTCAGGCAAGGATTCTATGTAAAAACCAGAAGATCTTTGAGCTGAGAACTGGGAATGTTGGACACTAGACCATGTCCAGGGGTGACTATCACCCTCCAACAGCCAGTGGCTGTAAATGTGAGAAACTGGAGGTTTCAGTCCAGCTGGCATCACTGGTGCATGGCTGGTTTCATCCTTGCACTGTGTAAGCATTGAGAGCACGCAGAAGCATTTTGCCAGCTGTAGATTAAGGAACCTCAGCGATACGAATTAGGACTGGAGCTCCTCATGCTTATTGTTAAAGCCTATTACTTCTCAGTTTATGAACCCGGTACCATTTAGGACATAGGGCCAGAAGGGACCTGTCAGACATTGCGAATCAGCACACTGACTCACAAATAACCAAGCACCCTAACCTTTATCTGAACATATGCACCTCCATTGTAGAACTAACCATCTTGATTACCTTTCTGGCAAACAAACGTACCTCCTAAGAGCCTCTATAAGTCTCCAGCTTTCCTCAACCCTTCTGATGAGTTGGCCTATATTTCCATGATTTTTCTGTATGTCCTTTTCCATGCTGGTTTCAGTTTTGGTTAATTTTCCTGAACAATATTCTGTGTATGATATAGAATGTTGTTATTAGTTCCCAGTTCCTGGAAATAGCTCTCATGCTACATCTTTAGATTGTGTTTATTTTTTTTCGGGGTCACATCAGTCACAGTCACAGTGTAACTGATCAGTACGCTCAGGGTTTTCTCAGCACTTTTAACTGATGAGCATCCATTTCATATTACGTGACAGGACATGACCTGGCATTTCATCCCATTTTGGCTGTTCTAGATCTACAGCTCATCCCAGTCTTTTCTGTGTGATTGCTCAGTCTTACTCCTTGTTATCGTCTGATAAGCTGTCATCAGCCACCTTCACCAGCCCAACCATTCTTCCCATGCCAAGATCTTTTGACAGAGGTGTTGAGTACACTCTCTATTACCAGCCCTACAGTCATTCAGACACATTTGTTGTTTTCAGTGTCACCTTAATTTCATTTCCCTTGCCAACTATTTTCTCTTGGCTGGGATCCCAGATCTAATCCCACATGCTCACAGATTTAGGAAACAGGTGCTATATCATCCCATGGGGGAAAGCTGGGGACAAAAAGAGTTGTGCTAGCCCAAGAGGAAAGAGCCCGGCAGAGCAAAATGAGCCAAGCCGGGTGAAGGTGGGAGAGTGGGCCATGTACAGGGGACATACTCACGCTGGCTGAATCTCCTGCAGGAGGTTCCAGCTGCAGCGTATCGTGAATGTGGAGAAACGCCAGGACCGCATGCGAGGGAGCCGCTACCTGCTGGAGCTGGAGCTGCTGGAGCAGGGGGAGCGTCTCGTCCGCTTCTCTGAGTACATCTTTGCACGTGGCTGGCAGGGCGTGAGTGGCGATGAGCAAGAGGAGAGGAACATGAGGAACCTGGCTTGGGGTCACCGGCGGCACCTGATGGCTGTGGCAAAAGAGCCAGAGCTGTGCTGGCCCCAGGGCTTTTCCTGGAACCACCGTGCTGTGGTTCACTTTGTGGTGCCAGGTAAGGAGATCTACCCTCCTTGGACTTGAAGGGACAGCATGGCTGGCTCTTCCCTGGGGGGCAGACCTGTTAGGGTCACTTCCAATTTCTTTTCTCTCCTAGCTAATTCTCCTCAGAAATATGACAGGGCCCAAGCCTCCCATGGCTTGTAAGCCCAGAGAAAAACACTGACACATTTTGGGAAAGAACCCACACCCGTTTCTGGGGCCCTTTGGTCCAAGTTTTCGGCCTGGACCTATTTGAGCATCCCTTCAATGTTGGCGGGGCTTGAGAGGAGGCAAGAAGCCTTGCTTGCTGAAAGCCATGCCATCTTTGAAATCAGTTTTCCTTTGATTCTCTCCCTCTTGCAATACATCCAGTGAAAAACCAGGCACGCTGGGTGCTGCAGTTCATCTCTGACATGGAAGAGCTGTTCCGAGTCACTAAGGATCCAAACTTCAATGTCATCATCACAGACTACAGCAGTGATGACATGAACGTAGAGACTGCTCTGAAAAGGTCCAGCTTGCGCAGGTGAGAGTGCTGTCTGGTCACAAAATACTACTCAAGTATATTCCTGCAAATGTACCACATCTACAAATCTCTTTACATTGACCTCCCTCAGCTTCTTGCAGCTAGAAACCCAAAGATGATATCCATCCACACCTTGCATGTTTATGTGCACATATTGCTGTTATAATGTGCATGTATGTATGCTGAATAGAATATTGTTATAAAACTGTAAGGCAGTACCTATCACAGTCATCTATTCAGATGCATGTCTTTTGTCTTGGCTTTCTTCAAGTTTTCAAGGGAGGACAGAAAGCAAGTGTCACAATGATGGGGGAGAGGTTAAGCCGGAGAAGACAAGAAAGCTGTGAGAAATGAGTGTGGAGTCCTCTGGGGCTTCTCTTGCTGAAACAGCTGTGTGGCTTATTGTATTCTGACCTGAAACAGCCCTGGTTGGTCCTTTCCAGTGCTAGAGGTTCCAGAAATAGAGCTGGCAGGACTTCTGCTATGAACTGCCCTATCCTTGCTGCATATGTGACAGGACCATCAGGGCACACTGGCACTGAGGGTAGTGCTGAGCTTGCATGCTCGCACAATCGCTTTCTTCCTCCTTTCAAGGGTGCAGAGGGGCAAGAGGTGGCTTCTCAAGGTACCCATGGTGTATCATTGCTAGCAGTGTTTTCTGTCTCATTGGCATGCATGCACTGAACTTCTCTTTCTTGTTTGGCCCCCAGCTATCGGTACTTGAAGCTGATGGGGAATTTTGAGCGTTCTGCTGGCCTGCAGGCAGGAATAGACCTCGTGACGGTAAGCCTGGGGGATGTAGGGTGGATAGGAGGGTGTCTGGTATATGTCCAGCACTGCCTCTTGCCTGTCACACTGGACATGCTGGCTTTTAAGGAAGGGAATAGCCCAACAGAACAGATAAAATGTGGATGTGTTTCTTGTCCCTCTGGAGTAAGGATCTTGTCCCTTTCTCCAAGGAGGCCAGTCCCTGTGATCCATGCCATTCTTGCCATACCTGCTTGAACTATGAGACAGGAAGGAAATCAGGAGTAGCAGCTTTATGATATTGGCTTGTTCAGATCACAGTATATCTATCATTGAAAAGGCAGCCAATGGCAGTTTTGCCATTCCCTAAGACTTCAGTTTCCAATGTAGCAATGAATGGCTCTTTAATTCACTCCCATCTCTGTCATCCTGTCCTTCAAGAAAGACTTACTTAAAGTCACCCTATTTTTTTCCCAACCGGTGTGGTTGGCTCCAGGATCCACACAGCATAATTTTCCTTTGCGACCTCCACATCCACTTCCCAGCTGGAATCATTGACTCAATCCGGAAGCACTGCGTGGAAGGCAAGATGGCCTTCGCTCCCATGGTCATGAGGCTGCATTGCGGCATGTCCCCGCAGTCACCTGATGGTAAGAGTGAGTGGAACTTCTTGGGCTGAGACCCCAGGGAATGGGAAAGAAGGAATATGTCTGCAGCCCCTAGATTTGATACTCAGTTGCTATCAAGGTCTGGTGCTTTGTGTGCTACCAGAGCCAACAGGTGGGAGTGCATTAGGCATAGAACTGTGGCAGGTAGTTGACATTTGAGATCAAAGAGTTAGAAGAGCCCCTTATATGATATTTCCCCTGGTCATCTCTTTGAACTCCCAGTGGATCTGGGTGTCTCAGGAATCCCCCCTTTTACTCACTCCTATCCATCTCTCTCTTTTTTTAGAGGGCACAGTCTGGCCTCTTGAGGATGGCTGCTAAGCCCAGGAGTGAGAGAAGGCAACTCAAGTCAGGGGGAGAAAAGTGACAGAGATCATCTGAGCATAGGATTTCCATTATACAAAGGTGGCCATCCTGAGGCCCCATAGAAGCAAATTACCCTTGAGTAGATATTTTTTCATCCTGGCACAGGGACAACCACCTGAATCTGGGAAGGTCCACTTACATTAAGTATCATGCTGCTAGATAGGAGATGTGAGAGGCTTTGCTAGGACAACCCAAGCTGTTTGTAAGCCTTTCTGACTTCCTGAAGCTTTAAAATAGTTGGTTCTGCCTTGATGATTTGAGTGTCTGGTATCAGCGCTGTCCCAGCACTGACATGCCTGTGCCTCTTTTGTGCTGTCCTCAGGCTACTGGGAGGTGAATGGGTTTGGTCTCCTTGGCATATACAAGTCTGACCTGGACAAGATCGGAGGGATGAATACAAAAGAGTTTCGGGACCGCTGGGGAGGAGAAGACTGGGAACTTCTGGACAGGTAAGTATTCATTGTCATCATTCATGTGCTTAGAAGGGAGACCCATTAGGTCCTGAAGGAACAGTGACTGGAAAGCATGGATCTAAGGTGATGAAGGTGGTGAAGACCACCACAAGCTTGGTTAGTGAGGGAGAGTCTTTGAGGATGTCCAGAGCTCAAGACCAGTACGTGAGTGTCACCAAAATATACCACTACAGCCACTGATGAAGGAAAAGAGGAGATGTTTCCTGGTGTTTTCCAGCCATGCTGTTGGTTAGCCATGGGCAGATTGAGTGCTGGTGATCCTGGAGACTTCATCTTGAATCAGTGGGTGGTGATCCCAGTTTTTGTCCCCCAAACTTTCCATACAACAGTTACTCAAAAGAGCATTTGCCAGAGAGACATTTCAGGATCATGAGGTTGACTTACATTTTCTGAGAAGTATATGATGCCCTGCTGTACAAATTATAGGCTTCTGTGTTTGCAGCCCTGTCGTTTTGGGCCTTTCTTTTCAGTCAGATCACTGAGGAAAAGACTGGCATCCTGCATAATCCCATCTTGCCAGCTGTCTTTCCTCCTAGCCTGCCACATGCAGCATGCCTGTACCTGTTCCCAACAGATCCTGCTCTCAAGGGCCTATGAACACTCAGCAAAGTGTCATCAGATGCCTACTTATGGATAGGAGATACCCTGAGCTGTCTTGGACTCTTGAGCTGGGTTGTGATCTGTTGACAACAGAGCTGCTTAAAAGAGATCCCCCATAGCCAAGCTCCCTGGTACTGCTGTCATCAAGATTTTCCTAAATGTAC
Source organism: Pavo muticus (assembly GCA_016647715.1). Taxonomy (NCBI): domain Eukaryota; kingdom Metazoa; phylum Chordata; class Aves; order Galliformes; family Phasianidae; genus Pavo; species Pavo muticus. The sequence continues at coordinate 3,777,487 of JACDJE010000019.1, read as the reverse complement.
CCTTCCCCTTTCTGCCAGGATCTTACAGGCTGGGCTGGAAGTGGAGCGTCTGTCCCTGAGAAACTTTTTTCACTGGTTTCATTCAAAGCGGGGCATGTGGAACCGGCGCCAGCTGAAAACATTGTAGCCTTCAACCCCAGAGATGCTCAGCAGCACCATCCACCATCTTGCCTTGGTGTGCACTTTATCAAGGCACACAGCCAAGCGCACCATTGGGACAGCACAGCAGAAGAAGGGACTGTCGGGCTAGAGGAGCGGGAGCTTCTCCTGTGAACCATTGCATCCAAAGCATGGGATCCGTGTCCTGCTGGGAAGTCATATGAGGGAGCTGTCACACAGTGAAGGATTCATATGTCTTGCCATGCATTCTGGTGGATGGTACAGTGGGAGAGGTGCCATATTTCCTGTTGAGTCTTGCGTGGTGCAAATCAAACAAAAATCCCAGCTAAGCCCAGAATGATTTACAGGAATGCACCTTCTCTTTCAATACTTGAAGAAAAAGAGGAAAAACAAACAAACAAAAACTTCTCCTTTCCTCCCAACCCCTTCCCCATCTCGCTGGTATCAATGCTTTCGGACAGGGGACCAAAATATCTTCTCTGAACTGTGTTGTGTCTGTATGCCCGTGTGCTGACCCCAGAACATTCTGGATGAGGAGGGGCTGATAGGCACTTTACCCTGCTGGTGCTTAGGTGTTTCTCTGTGCTTTGCACTTCAGTCATTATGAGAAACCATGCTCACTGAGTGTGGATGGAGACTGAAGTGCACTTCCCAGATGAGAGCCACATTTGCCTGCAGCGGAGCAAGGTGACAGGGGTTGATGTTTCAGCTCTACCTGAATTATTGATTCACTGCCTGAGGATAGTGGAGGGGTTATACAGAGACACTTGGAGGGCATCTCAGGAGGAATTTTGCAGCCTTATCTGACAGACATACATGTTTGTCCTAAAAATATCAGGGAAACCCTCACAGGGAAGAAGTGGCAATATTTTATTAGTTGATATATTGAGATTTTGTCAAAAAAAGAGGAGACAGATTTTTCTGCTCCCTAAATCTTGTACATTTATGCAGCATCTAAAGGTTAATTTAATAAATTAAGACCTCACAGTTAGGTCCTGTTATAGTTTGACTTTCATGTAAAGAGCAGACTTGTTTGTGTTGGCTGAGGAACTGGCACAACTGTTGGTGCTTCACTTTTGAAGCAGCCCTGGGAGCCCAGTATGGAAAAGATGGCTTCAGGCCTTGGCATGTGCATTGGTTGTAAGGAACAGTGAGGGCAGAAGGGGTCTGGGTGAATAAAACGATGGTCAGACCCATGCCAGCACTGATGAGAGAGCTGTGGGAAGAGCTTGCGTCCACAGCCAGCCTGATGCTAGAGCAAATTCTCAGCCCCTGAAACTACCATTAATGCAAGGCAAGATTTTTACCTCTAAAACCATTTTACAGGATTGCACTCTGCACTGGAGCTTCAGGGTCCCCATACAAAGCTGAAAAGGCCGATGCTGGTCTCATGCTTCTGTGGGGAGTGTGACACTGAATGCTGCTCACTACTCTCAGCAATGAAGGGAGTTGCTGAATAGCGAGCGATGGAGGTGTGCAGCACATAAGCAATGGCTGACATGGTACTAGAGCTGCTTGCTTTTAGGCTGATGGAGCAGACACTGATTCAGAATAGGTATTTGTTATTAATTCCATGATGCTTGACAAGCCTATCATGCTCCACTGTTGTGGTAGAAAACGGAACATGTGAGTTCTGGCACATGAAATAAATCTTGTCAAATCATCTGGCTGCCTCAGTCTAGGTTTAGTCCCTAATGGAGTTAGCTATATTTAAGAAAGTTTCAATGTGCAGTATGGTGAGATGTATGTGAGAGTGCTATGTCCATTACTCCACGCAGCCTTTGCCAGAATGCAAACATTGAATAGCTGAGAAGAGACAGCCTCAGCCTTCTGCCCAAGCCAGAGCAGTCTTTTTAGTGAAGGAAAGTACTTTTCCCATGTAGACAATAAGAATGAAACGCAGAGAATGGCATTATGGCCACTTTGCTGAGGGAGAGCTGGCAGATCTTTTGGTGACCCTAATATCAGACAGAGGGAAGATAGGTGACTTCTCCTCTGTGCTTTCACATCTGGCTTAGGTGTAATCTGTAGCACCTAAAGGCAACAGCTTGTGTTCATCTGTAGACAGTGGTGAGCATGAGGTGCATCTAGGAGATAATCCACAGTCCTTGGCTTCTGTGATAGTAGTAACTCCTCTTCTTCACCAGAGATGATAACCATCGAAGACTGGACTAGAAAGTAGGATACAACCCTGGCTCCAGCACTGCTGGCAGGTTTTGAGGATTTTGTACCCGTGCTTTAGCTGGCTGGGCGACTGCTCCTTCTGTCACACCTTTAGCCCAGAGCTGCCTATCTCATGGGAACTCCCTGGTGAGCATGTAAGGAGTTACTGTGGCTCAGTCCAGTTTCCTAAAGGCCAGTGTCCCCACTGTAAAAGTTGCCATCACAACTGTTCTTCTGTTCTTAGCACAATGAGGACTCTTAGCTGGTGTTTAAGCATTGTGGTGGTAAACATGATTAACACTAATTGGCACTAGTTGGCAGCCTTTGTGGAGGAGCTTGGAGAGAGCTTATGGGAACAGAGGCCATTGTCTAGTCCACAAGCTCAGAGACCGCAGTTGGTTGTCTGAAGAAGATGGGCCATGTGCTTGCTGGCTTGATAGCCAGTAGGAAATCTTGTGGGAGCCGAGCCAGGTTTCACCCTTAGGCTGCTGCCCCTCTTCCTAAACAACCTGTAGCTCTTTCCTCCCCCAGATGGAGGCATGACAAGCAGCAGGAGTGGGTGGTCCCACAGCCATACTGTGAGAGGACATGGCCATCCAGGGCAGTGGCCAGGCCACCACGATGCCCAGCTAACTGTTCCCAGGTGGCCCACCAGTGTCACATACCACAGCACAGAGGGCTCATCCTGGCCATCAGCAGATCCCAAAGCACAAGAGCAGGGAACCTGGTGTCACCAGAGCAGGGAATCTGACTCCTGATTCTCATTTCTGTCACAGGGAAGTTTTAAGAAGTTTTGCCTAAGTTTGTGGTGAGGTTTGCCCCACATTCCTGGCTTTCGTGTACATCCTGGCCATGTCCTATCTGATGCAGAAGGGAATGAGTTGCATGTCATTTCCTGTGTATCAACCACATGGTCTCCGGTGGGTCCCTGGCTGGGGGTGGAGGGAAAACCATGGGCCACTGTGCAGCACAGAGCTTCAATGCAGCAGGATGCAGCCAGGCTGGGGGCTCTGGTCCCCCATGTGCAGGCTGCACTGCAGGATGCTGGCTCCATCTGCAGGACTTGTTCATTGCCAGTGAACTATGGGCCTGGGGGGTTGTTTTATGGTTCAGCAAAGTGAACAGTGAGGGGCCAGCTTATATTCTGAGAAATGCCTTGTGTTAAGACAATAACATGACTTGTTTTGTCATCATTTTTAATATTTGCCTGGTATGAACATCTCTCCTCACTGCCTATGACTGTCTGAAGTTGTTCATTTTTTTATGTACCAATGCCTTGTGTTATAAATCTGGATTGTACCTTTGACTTATCTGCCTTAAAGTGGCTCTGTGCCTTCTAGACAACCCCTGGGCCACCTCTCTGTACGATCTGGGGGATATACTGGGTCTCCCACACATTTTATAAATATACTGTCTTCCTACAAGTGCTTCGCTCTGTCTCCATGTTACTTGCATCACCATACAGCAGGGGTTAGATACCCAGTGTTACTCCCTGCTCTCATGTAGCTGAGGGTGTAGGCAGTACTGCAGAGCCAGCTCCCTCTGCCCAACATGCAGGCAGGAGGCTGGCAAAGAGCGAGGGATGGCAACCAAACAGACTTTCATCCATTTTACCAAAACTTATCTTGTGGAACAGAGCAGAAATACTGGATAAATACATGTTCCAGAAAAGCAGAATGTATGAGAACTGTTAGGTCACAGCATGTACCAGTGATTGAGCACCTGGTGAAGGGGCGTAGCCAGCCCTGGGAGCACAGGTGGAAGCAGTTCACCTGTGCGACCAGAAGGAGTTGAACCAGTCTCCATTTTCCCTAACCTCATTTAAGGGCTGGCTGGCACAAGGGATGGATTTCTCCTTGGTGATTGCTTTCTTGGAGTCTTTAGTGAGCCCTCTTTGTTGGAAAGGGGTAAGTAATTCTTTCTTTATTACTGGATTGCGACCTCCATCTTTTGTGGGTGTTGTTAAACTGGATTAAAGCATCTCTATTTACTATTGCCTTTCTCTACACTGGAGTATTGTAAAGCAGTAATGCAGAGAGCTGAGCTGTCTGTCTTGCAAAGGGGTAATTCTTGCAGAAGGCCATAGCTGAGAGCTTAGATGTGAGTTGGGTTTTTAGCCCTACTTATGCCATTGGGAATTCTTTCATGGCAACTGCTTACCTGTATTAGAACTTAGCTCTTCTTTCCCTCAGTGATGTTGTAGTTAAAGTCTGGTAATGAATTTCCTCTTGTGTAGCTTCTTTCCCAGCCAAACCTTTATTTTTGTTACATTCACTCATCAATATTCCTTGCTTTGCCTCTGTGAAGCAGTGAGTCGCAGGACTTGAGGTTGCATAACTTTTTTTTACCTTCATGTAAACCCAGCTGGCCTGTAGTGGCCACAAGCCCTTAGATAGTTTTCTAGTAGCTGAAACTAGTTTTGCTGCCTCTTCCTGGAGGAGATCAGGGTAACAGAGGATTCTTGGGTATGTTCGCCTCCATTTGCTTTTGCTATCAGCAGAGACTGAAGACTGAGATGAGCAACAAGCTCACTGTCACTCTGGACCTGTCCTCATTGCATATTTGGCACTGGTGAGGCTGCACCTTGAGTATTGTGTTTGGTTCTGGGCCTTTTGCTGCCAGAAGAATATTGAGGCCCTGGAGCATGCCCAGAGAAGGGCAATGAGGTTTTGAGGGGTCTGGAGCACAGGTCTTATGGTGATTGATTGCGGGAACTGGGATTGTTCAGTCTGGAGGAGGTTCAGGGGAGACCTTATAACTCTCTACAGCTGCCTGAAAGGAGGTTGTGGCAAGGTGGGAATCAGCTGCTTCCCCAAGTAACAATGATAGGATGATGAGGAAGGGCCACAAGTTGCACTGGAGAGTTGAACTGGTTCAAGTCGGATGTTAGGGAGTGTTTCTCCTCAGAAGGAGTTGTGATGCATTGTAACAGACTGCCCAGGGAGGTGGTGGAGTCACTGTCCCTGTGTGTGTCCAAGAAATGTGTGGATGGGCATGGTTAGTGGACATCTTGGTGTTGGGTCTGTGGTTGGACTTGAAGATCTTAGTGCTCTTTTCCAGCCTTTATGGTTCTATGATCTCTAGGACAAAGCGGAAGAAGAGTGCCTTACCTGATACACAAAACAAATCCAAACTCTACTCAATGTTGTATTGATCAGAATTTAAATTAGAATACTTGCTTTCCACTCTACACTTCCTATGCTGCTGTCTTTTAGCTGCAAAAAGAGCCACTGTGACTGGCAGGTGCAACCTGATGTGGGCCTGTAGTCATACCCAGGTGCTGTTGTTAGCAAGGTCATCTGCACTATTTCCAGAAAAAATCACCACCTCTTAAAGAGAAATTTGTCTCTTTGAAGACAAATATGGAGTGTAAATGGAATCTACTCATATCTATTCTTCAAAGTGTCAATTGCTCTGAGTTGCTCCTAAAGACTGATGTGTGGACTTCCTCATTATATTTTTTTCTCAGTTTTGGTAAGAATCTGCGAAATGAAATAGTCAGACTCATTCTGCTATAGAATGGAAAAAAAAAAAAACACATTTAATAATCAGAAAAGCATTTTGTTATTTAAGTAGGCTTACACCAGGCTGTTAAAATCTCAATTACTGTGATTGCAGATTTATAAGATCTAGGATCCAAAATGTTTACTGCTTAAAGAAAATCTGAAATCCTCAATTCAGAGACTTGTACTGGAAAGATCTTTCTTTAAAAAAAGAGTTCTCAGCATTGTCAGTGTGGAGATTACGTATTTAAAACATTGATGTTAGTGATAATACCTTAAATTAAAATGGTAACTTATAAATAAAGTAATACCCTACACATTTGTCATGTCTTATCGTGGCATTTAGCCCAGGGTGTCTCATGTGTAATGTTTCTCTCCTATCTTTTGTTCTGCTGCTCAGGCAGCATTCCTGATGCACCCCTGTTGATGACATCAGAACTTAATATCTATTTTCTGTCACTGTTAACTTCCTAATACTGGAAGTATCTGATTGTTTTCATAACTGTTTCTCATTTCATTTTATTTTTAAACAATTAGGAAAATATTTTATCTCTCTCCAGCTATGTTGACATACATACCTTCTTCTTGTCTCATGATAACTTTTTGTTTCCTCCATTTGGAAGGTAAACTACTAGTCAGCATTGTTATCTATACATAGATATAGGAGATCATGCTTAAGACCAAAAAAGCTGGATATTTTATATTTGTTCGTCCTACCAAGTACATTGTTCACTCTTCTCTACAAAATGAGCCAATATTGACTATGTGAAGCAGGCAGCTACAGTAAGAGATGAGGCTTAGAGACTGTGCTTTGAAATTATGTACCTGCTGCTGTTTCTGCAGCTTTCTCTAGAGATCGCTGCAAAGTTTGCTCTAGCTTTGAAAAGCAATGGAAATCTTCACCCCTGCAGAATGGCATAGGCCTTATAGTTAAGGGGCAGGTATGCCACAAAGCATGTACAATTTTGATAGTTTAACTTTGTTCTCTGGGTTCTTTGCTGGGATCCTGCTGAGATCGTTCAAATCATCAAGGAGAGCTTTCCCCACTGGTGGTGCTGTTCAGATCCTGCAGGGAAGACAAGGAATTACGGTAAGGTTGTGGCAGGTTTCTCCATGTTGCACAGACAGAGAGGAGCACTCAGAGCATAGTGGGTCACTTGGCTTCACGGCCACACCACAGGTGGGGGCTGCAGGTCCTCAGCATTCCCACCCCTTTAGATCCCAAGCCAGCAGTGTTTTATGGAGGCTTTTGGCCTTCACACTGAGCATCATGGTTCTATCAGGTTTTTTGCTTGCTGTTGCCCTGTTATATTCCTCTTAAGCTGTGTTCATACATTGCAGGGTAAGTAAGCAAAAAGGAAGCAAAGGAACTTTGCTTCTTGACCTAAAGCACCTTGACCTCATCTAACCTGATGTCTGCACCCAAGCATTTGGTTGGATCTCAGTCACAAGACACTCTCGAGTTAGCTTCTTAAAATGACCTCTGCCAACTACACTGACTGTTGTTACGAGCCATTTTCCCCACTGCCCTCCAAGCAGCTTCCCTTTCTTCTGCTCAGGTAGTGCTGCCATCTTCAGGTATCTCCCAACACATCTCATTTTCTTTCCCAAATTTAGCTCCCAGTCACAATTGCTGTCACATCTGTCTGAGATCTGCAGTCTTCTGAGAACAGAACTGCTTGCTGATGATGAATACCAGCAGTTGGAATGTTTGGTGTTCTTTCTTTATAGACCTAGAAAATCTTCCTTCTCTGAATTTGTTCAGTGACCTCACATGCCCACAAGATATCAACATGGCTCTGGAGAGCCTTTGTGAATTCATGCAGCATTGCTTTCTGGTTCTCCTCCTTGCAATGATGCTTTCAAAGGCTGAGAGCTCCTGCAGGGATTGGCAGTGATGGCGCTCGCCCTTTTCTTACCTGACTCTGCTTCCCCTTGACTTAATAAGGCCGAAAATTCCTGGTAGGATAGAGGCCAGTCTTCTGCACCCCAAAGGCTGTGATGAAGATATTGATGATGACTGTGATGAAGATGAGAGCTGTTGCAGCATTGTTGAGTATATTCAGGCGGGGTTGTTTTGCCACATCATTCAGGTTCAAACGAGCTGTGTGATTCAGTGCAAAAAAAACAAGGTCATTTGTGTCTTGAGTCCCAAGTCCAACAACCCATGCAAGCCCTCCCTTCCTGGCAAAAGTCCATGGTACCCCCTAGAAAGGCATGTGGAACATAGGAAACAACATACCTCGGGATTTCCTGTAGCCTCAGATCCCATGTTCCGGATAAAGAAAACATCTACAATGTACATGAAAAGGTAGCATTCTGCTCACTTTAATACTGGACATATGTCTGAGGTGTAGGAACTCCTATTTTAGGTGAAACACTGGGCAAGCCTTTCTGAAACACGGTTGTTAATGTACTGTCTGTATGACACTGGGGGAACTGTGGGATTGGTTAAATGTCAGTGTAATACAGGGAATACCTCTGCCTACATTTTTCTGTCAGGCCCCGGCTTGGGTGAGGTGAAAGCTGAAGCTAAAATGTGATATTTGCAGGAGCTGAATGAAGGGACATGCCTTGTGATGCTAGAAGGCATGGATTAGTGATGGGACTCAGTAGGTCAGGTTGACAGTTAGACTTGATGATCTTGAAGGTCATGCTCAACCTAGGTGATTTGATGATGCAGTAGAGCAGACCTACATCACCAGTGTTGAGTTGCTTCCAACCTTCCCAGACCCCTGACTGCAGCCAGGAGAATGTTTTGGGGCAAGGGGCTTCTCCCTCCCATCCTCATGCCAGCACTACTCTGTAGTGACGTGTGCTTCTCAGTGGCTGCCTTACCAGTGATGATGAGAAGGATCCCAATCACCACTTGGAAGAAGAGGGAGATGCTGATGAGCACAATGAGGGTGGTGTAGTACTGGAAGGAAGTCCCCTGCTCCAGCACGGCTTTGAGCTGTGTGACATTTGCCATGAACAGTGCCACATCCAGCATACTTTCTGCCACGCTCTTCTTCGTTGCTTAGTGGTTGATGTTCATCGGCCCATTAGTCCGCAGATGAGGATTCATGCCCTGGGGAGGTAAGAGAAACTGCAAGACCTGATACAACCACTAAGCTGATGGGCCTGTCCATGTCAGGCAAGCCGCTGCATCCCTATGAGGGTTATCCAGAAAGCTGGGAAGGAGTTAAAGCTTGGTGAGCACCCAGTTTTCTCTCACTGTCATCTTGTGGTGTTAATAGGCACAAAACACTTGTGGTGATCAGGAGCTCAGCAAGGTTAGGAAAACAGTGTTTTTGTGGAAAACAAGCTTGTCCAGAGCTATGATAATGTAGATTACCCAGAGCAAGGGATTTTATAAGCATTATTAAATTCTCTTCCTTCAGGGTACAGACAAGCGCCAGACTTCAGGGGGATTAGAGAGAAATCTTCTTTCTGGGTCTGGTGCTCAAAGGACTGTCAATTGCTGGGCTTTGTATTACAGAATCACAATGGCAGGGGTTGGAAGGGACCTCAAGATATAGAGACCCAACCCCCTTGCCAATGCAGGTTCCCTATAATAGGTCACACAGGTAGGTGTTAAGACAGGTCTTGAATATCTCCATAGAAGGAAGCTCCACAATCTCTCTGGGCAACCTGTTCTGGTACTCCATCACCCTTACCATAAAGTTCTTTCACATGTTTGTATGGAACTTCCTATGTTCAATTTTTAGGCCATCACTCATTGTCCTATCACTGCACACCACTGAGAAGAGCTGTCTCTGAACACTTTCTGCTGGTTGCTGTCTTAGACAATGTACCAGAGCAGATGTGACAGTCCATGTTTTTTCCTGAAACCATAGGTGCTATGTCTTCAAAACATCAGTCACCAAAATGCTTGGAAACATGGGGTGCGATTCATCACACCTAACTTTAATCACTTGGGTATGTGTCTCATCAGTGGAGAGAAATGGTTATTTACAAGGTGTGGGTGGTCTCATTACAAGGTGTAGGTCATCTGGCTGCTTTTAGCCATCAGCCTTTTCTCTATCATCCTCTGAGAAAAGGTTCAGATAGATCACAGCTTGCAGATGTTTCTCAAGAAGAATGAAAAACAACTTGTCCGTGTAGCAGACAGGCTTCGGTCTTGGCAATCAGCCTCCTTCCATTTGTCAGTGATGGCTGGCAGCCTTGCCCTCAGCACTGGCTGATGGATTACTCTATAAATACAGAGCAAAAGACTGGAGGTGGCCTTTGAATGGCCTCTCCTGTTCAGTGGACTGTGGAAGAGGTTCCTCTAGATGTGTGCTGGCAGTAGGGATGTACCTGCATTAAACTGAGTGCTGCTTTCATCATTTTGTATTAGATAAAGTGTAGGATGTGCACTTTCCCCCAGGCAGAACACTGAAGAGAAACTATGGCTGATGAACTGTGCTGCTGTCTCTGGTCTCCTTGTGTGTCTCTGGGAACTTCTGGATTCTTCTGCCCTGGGCAGGGCCAGCAAACCTGGGAGAGTGTTGTGTGCACATGGGGCTGAAACGGAGCTGTATTTCAGAAGATAATTATAGCTCTCCTTTGTGTGAAAAAGATGTGCAACAAAAAGAGGAGGACTCTGGCCTGAACAATTGAGAAGTGTGGCTCCTTAAGGAGAGGCCAGCTTAGGGGTAGGGTAGTGCTTCCTCCTTGAGCTGCAACCCCCTTTACTGATAGTGAGAAAGGGGACGGTTGCCTGTTCACCTGAGGCAGAGCTGAGGGTATGGCAACAAAAACAGACTGCCTTTCCTGTTGTTTTTGAGCTGCTCTGCAGGACTGTTTTGCTAGCTTAAAGCATGTAATTCTTGTGTTTTCTGACACTAAGGCTGCTGTTATTAAGAGGCTCTTCTGTAAAGTCTGTGTTTCTTCTTTGGTTAAGACAAGAGGTAAAGGATGCTGGAAGGAAAATGAAAGACTGGGAGGCAAGTAAGAATTTTAAGACAGAATGTGTGGCTTCAGCACTTGTTAAACATTGCTGTCTGATGCTCCTGTTCACTGCAGGAGAGTTGGACTGGGTGACCTTGAAGGGCTTCTTCCAACCCAAATGATCCAGTGATGTCTGTGGCAGCAGAACAGAGGTATCTTATGTCTGGGACAAGGAGGCCAGCAGAAGGTTTGATCCTGGGGATGTCTTCAAGTCCTGGATCTAGGTGCTACACCCTCTCAGCTGGCTGAAGATCACATGAGCCTGTCAAAGCAGAGCACTACCTACCTATGTGCAAGGCTTGGAACCTGATCCCTTTTAGTGTACTCCTCATTTCTGAAGTCAGCCTTCTGCCTGGCAGTGTTACAGTGCTAAGCATTGACAATTTATCTCCTTAATGAGGAATGAAGGATGTGAGAACAAGGACTCCCTACAAATCAGACAAAGCCTTTGTCAAACAAGTGACTGGCACGAGGAGGCTGAGGCATCTGTTCCTACTTGCTTATGTGGAGATGAATCAAGTCAGGAGCTCCTGATTTGAATCAAACCTCTCCCTGCACTTGAGCTTCACCCCCCTTTACCTGCTGTGAGAAATGGGATTGAGTTGCTTGGACAGTTTCTACTGAGCCTTTTTCAAAGAAGGGGGCAAAAACACCAGATCTAACTGCAACTCTGTGTGCCTTATGGGTCTTGTGGCCCCTCTCTTTAGGGGAGGGCAGGCTGGAAGAGACAGTAGGATGACATGGGATTGAGAAGGGTGTGAGTGATAATCCTCTTTGAGGGAATGCTTTGGCAGGAGGGGATGTCTGAGGAGAAGCCTTTGTTGTCCATCGATTCCAAGGGAAATGCTGGAGAATGCCAAAGGAAACAGAAGCCTGAATGTAGGCTGTGTATGCTGCAGGGACCTCAGCTGATAAACAGCAGAACAGAGACACAAACAAGGCAATGGGCACTAGGGGAAATCCAGGTTCACTGTCCAGGGTATTTTTCCACAGGATTTGCTGGTTGGCAGCCGTCAAAGCACTCTGTAAACACTGGTTGCTGAAGGTTAAAGCACAAACTCATCCTCTCACAAAGTAGGAGGGGTTCCCTTTCTACAGGCAGAACATGAAGAGATGCTCTCAGCCAGCACTTCTGAGGGCACAGTTATTTGCTACTCCACTTGCTTTGTTCACCTCCTGTATCTCACTGCACACTCACATACGAGCCAGGTGGAGGGCTGATATGGGTGAAGCTGTGAATATACAGTTGGTGAGGCTGTCAGGAGACAGGATGAGAGGAAATGGCATCAAGTTGCTCCGGGGAGGTTCAGGTTGGATATTAGGAAAAACTTCCCAGAAGGAGTGGTGATGCATTAGAACAGGCTGCCCAGTGAGGTGGTGGAGTTGCTGTTCCTAGAGGTGTTCAGGAACTGTCTGGATGTGGCACTGAGGGACGTGGTGGTGGTGGCGGCAGGTAGGCGTTTGGACTGGATGATCTTAAAGGTCCATTCCAACCTTAATTTTTCTACGATTCAAAGCCTCTCTTTCACCCAGCTCCAATGCTGGCATTGCATTCCTGCTACAACTCCATGCAGGAGCTAGGAGGCCAGCAGTGAAGCCTTAACTGGTGGCTGGCAACAGAAGAGAGGAGGAGGGGAATCACGAGGCAGCAGAGCCCCATGAGAGCCTGTCCTGGCCCTTGCCCTCCGGCTGACACAGCAGCAGGGCTGTGCCTCCTGCCTGGTTGCAGCGCTCGCAGCCTGCAGAGACCTGCTTGTCGCATCAGGCACGTGTGTGTTGCGCTGTCTCTCCCAGCTCTCGTCTCACTTATCCTGTGGGACCCAAACTGTCTGCATCCTTCTGTTCTGCTCCTGCCCTCTCCTTTCATCCTCTCCCTCAATTTTCTTCTCTGTTATTTCCCCACATTGTGCCTATCTCCTTGTCTTTCACATTTTTCTTTCCCTCTTATCATGCTCCTTTCCTTCACTGGGTGCCGTCTCCTTCCCCCCCACACTTTTCTTCCTTTGGCACAGCTCTATGGTGAGTTCCTTGAATCTGCCACTGCCTGTGCTACTGTGCAGCATAAATCATGTACTGCACAAATAACTGTCTGACCAAACCTGTATTAAACTCCCTTGTTAAGTGTATTTATGATACTGATTTGAGGGGATCCAGGAATCAGCTGGCAGGCTGCAGGGCAGAGCTGGAATAGAAGACAAGTTTTCTTTTCCTGTCTGTTCCTCTGGCTACTTGGAAGGGCAAAGGCACTGGTAGAGGAGCCTTCATCCATAGCTTAGGAGCAGTGGATGGGTTTGGGGGGCACAAACATTTTGTGGGACCAGCAACTATGCTGTGCTGGTGCATGGTCCCTGGCTGCTGAACAGAAGTGACTGGGTGGGAGTGTGTAGCAGAGGGAGAACAGCTCACTGAATGCATGCAATATGATCAGCAGGAATAATTATTTCCAAAGCCAGGATATTGGTGCTGGAGCCTCTTCAAGTCATTTGTGTTTAGCATCCAGAGCAGATTCCTCCTGGTGTTTGGGAGGAGAAAAAGAAGGCAAGAGAAGGCTAAAAACAGCTTTACAGGAAGAGTGTGTGTGTGTGTGGGGGGGGGAAAGTAGGTTAGCGGAGAAAATGAGTTTATAAAAAATGGAAGAGCAGCCGGGAGGCACAACAGTAACTACTGCATTGTGCTTACAAAGCTAAACATGTTAAGATAAATCCCTGAGCTGGATGGCTTATGGCCTAAAATATTAAGAAAAGCTGGGCCAGATCTCAGTCTGCAGCCAGATCCAAAGAGCAAATGTTTGCATCAGTCATTTTGATTCTTAAGCGTTTCTAGAGGGAGGTCTTAAATCTGAATTTCTTCCATGTCGAAGGGTGTCTGCACCCATTGCTGAGGGTCAGGCCTATTTCTGAAATTGGGGGAACATACTGACAGCTGTTCAGGATCAGACCAAAGGACCAGCTCCCCTCTGACTCTGGTTCCTAGCAGATGCCCAGAGGTAAAACTACTGGAATAGGACAAGCACATAGCAAGGGTCTCTTGTGATCTGTTGGCCCAGAGACCTACAACTTGGTATTCAGAACTACCCCAGCAATGAGCCAGTGCTAATTTTCATGTCTGGAAAGCCTCATCTATGCATCTCTGCCTTGCTGTATGGCTTAGGGCATTCTGCTTGTTTTCCCCCGATCTTTGTTTCTCTGACTATAAAATAATGAAGGCCACCTCTGAACAGTGCTCTCAGACATAGGGTCTGGTTTTTTTGGGTGGTGCTGTGTGGAGCCAGGAACTGGACTCAGTACTCCTTGGGGGTCTCTTCCAACTCAGGATGGTCTGTGAGCTCTTTCCCTAGAGATCGCTTACGTGAGCATCTACTTTAGGAGTGTGATATGCTCCTGTGTTTGGTATACAATACACGAGTTAAATTCNAGTGTGATATGCTCCTGTGTTTGGTATACAATACACGAGTTAAATTCCTCATTCAGGTAAGCCAGTGAAGTTGATTAAAGTAGGGAGGTGACTTTTTTTTTTTTTTTACTCCCTGGAATCTTTACTTAGTGTTTTACAGACAAACCTCCCTGTAAGCCCCTCTGGAGCTTGGGTTCATCTCCAGGTTTTGATGCATGCCTCTGGTCACCTTGAGTGCTCAGGGCTCTTCCAGAGGAATGGAGCTCTGATCATCTGGGTAGAAAGAGGGGAGAATGTGACTGAGGGTTTCAACACAGCAGAGCTGATGAAATCATATCTATAAACAGTGCAACTCAGGGGTTTTTGTCTCTCTATTATTTATAAGGCTTTTTCACCCACAAAGCATTTTTCCAGTTTCATGTGCTAACACTCACAACATCTTTGTCCTTTGGGTCAGTGTTTCTGCCTCCTATTGCAGTGCTCCCAGCATCTCCAAACACTCCCTGCTGACTTGGTCTCACCTGGGTGCATACTATTCTCTTTCTTCAAAATCTGCCAGACGCAGCTTCCTTCTCTGCCAGGAAATTGAACCAATCTCTGGCTTTAAAAGGGCTGAATCTGCAGATTTTGTTCAGAACTGGCACGCTGAGTTGTGTGCCAACTGAGGCCTTTTGCCCCTCGGGAGGAAAGGAAATAAAAAAGGTGCTGTTGCCAATCTAAACTTTCATAACTTCTTAATCCTAATTGTTTGTATGTGCTTGATTGTGGTTTTTTGTCAGTGCTAGTCAAACCAAGTACTGAATGCAGAAACTTGTGAGCTGGTACCTGGGTTGCAGGGATAGATGCTTGTCTCCAGCAGTGGGCAGCGAGGGCTGCAGAGCAGCACCTCAGGTCTGCACTTGGCTGTCACACTTAGAAATAACATCAGCTGTCTCCGGGAAGACTTTTAAATGCATTAGGGATGTTCCAACAAATGGCTGTTGCATTTTAACATGAGAAAATGTGAGGTGATGCATGGCTGTGGCTGTTCAGATTCAATTAGCGTTAACGCCCTTCCATTAAGCTCTGGCTTGTGGGGTTGCCTCTTGCTGGGAACCTGCTGTGCCAAGGAGGACTGCTGCCTTGCCAGGGCTGCAGCTGTGGATGACCTGGAGAGGACACAGGGTACTGTGCTGGGACAGAGCATGGCTGTGTGCTTACTGGAGTGCCTGGGAGCACTTTAGAGCGCATCCATGACATCTCTCTGAGACTGGCTGGAGAGCTGTTGTGGGTCTCAGCTATTGCATAATTATGGTTCTGGGTTCTTAGTTTTATCCATTGTTTACCTTTTCACTTCTCATATATTAAGAGCTCTCCAATACAAAAAAACTGCTTCTCTTATGTGTATGGTGGCTAGCAAATGGAGCTCTGGTCTCAGTCCAAGCCTGTTATCCTGACTCTACCAAAGATAAATAGGTAAGGTGTTTCTGGATTTTTAACCTTGTTTTAAGGTTAACAGCTAATTTCTGCAGAGAATGTTAATTACTAATAGATATTGGGTGACGCTATGTGTATTGGAACCAATGGAAAATCAGGTTAGGGTGAATTTTGTGCCAGAATCTGGTTGTTTTTTGGCAATGTGACAGAAATCTGAAGCACACAGGACCTTGAGGTGGAACGACTTTGAATCAGAAGGCACCAAAAACATCTCATCAGTAGGTTGTCATAAGAACAGTCTAATCTAAAAGACTAAATCTAATAACTGGTGATTGAGGGCTGGAGCACCTCCCTTACGAGGACAGGCTGAGAGAGCTGGAGCTCTTCAGCCTGGAGAAGGCTCCAAGGAGACCTTATAGCAACCTTCCAGTACCTGAAGGGGGCCTACAGGAAAGCTGGGGAGGGACTTTTTATAAGGGCAGGTAGCGACAGGACAAGGGGCTTTAAACTGGAAGTGGGTGGATTTAGACTAGATACTAGGAAGAAATTATTTACTATGAGGGTGGTGAGACACTGGAACAGGTTGCCCAATGAGGTTGAGAACACCACCTCCTTGGAGGTGTTCAAGGCCAGGCTGGATGGAGCTTTGAGCAACCTGGTCTAGAGGGAGGTGTCCCTACCTATAGCAGGGGGGTTGGAAGTGGATGATCTTAAAGGTCCCTTCCAACCCAAACAATTCTATGACTTTTAAAAAAGGTAATTTTGAGATGAACTAAGTGTCTTTGCAGGATGAATCCATTCCTTCAGCCTTGGTTCCTCCCCCAGCAACTTCTCCAGACCCCCTGGAGTGCATTAAGTGCAGAACTACACAAACCCAGTAAGATCTCAAACAATGTTGTGTGTCCAAAGCCCTGCCGAGGCTTGCTTCTTGTTGGGGAGCTGGTGTTCCTGGGCAAGGACTTATAACTAGAAGGCACTGGGAACCAGAGACCTGGGGACACAGCTGGTAGAGCCACCATAGAAGCCCTTCCTTTGTGAGGGCCAAGGGGGAGATCCAACATAGCATCTTCACAAAACCCTGGGTAGTCAGGAAGAAAATCTGAGATCAGTGCTTCTAGTATCATGTTGCTTTATATGGGTTTGAGCTATCTGAGTTGGGAAACTTTGATTCTATTGTTCCTGTTAATAATTTAATTGAGAGTTGGACTGAGTCTGTGCCTTAGGATGAACAGTAAAGCCCAGGGAGGAGTTTTAAGGTGGTTATAGAAAGGAAGATTTTCCTTAGTAATTAGAAATATTAAGTTTGGCTTTCACCAGAAAGACAAGGGAGGAATTTGAAGGGTGGAGTCATCCTGTTGTTTGGGTTTATAACTTGCTATGTTGACAGAAGGATTCATAGGATGAGGCTGTTTTTTCCTTTTCATCTTTCAGTGCAGTTTGATGGTGCTGTGAAAACTAGCCATGCTGAAGTCAGGCCAACGATACAGGGTGCTATAAACATGGCCATTAGTATATCAGTAATATTGCACATAAACTGTGAATTGCAGCTAAGCAGAGGTCAGCATCAAAGCAGCCAGTGGCCAGTAACACCCCCTCTTCTGAAAAAATGGTACTGAGACTTCTCTATCCCACTTCAACTGAGTTCATCAAAAGTTGAACAAATAACATTTATCTTTAGCCATCTCAGCTTAAGTTCACGATGCAGGATTAAATTGTACTCCCCAGTGTGGCTCTGAAAGCCTATCAGTTCAAGTAAGATCAGACAAAGCAGCAAAACTGAAGTTGGGATCAGCGGTTTATTGTTAGTTGCTCTTGTTTTTTTCCTAATCGTGGCTAATATGCTTATTCTTCTTTGCAATCCATATTAAATAGTTCATGATAGATCCCTTGGGTGGTCCCCAGGTCAGTGGCTCAACAAGAAACTCAGCATCTTGGATTTCAACCATGGGGTGCTGGAGAGGGCAAGGCAGAGTCATGTGTTTCAAGGGAAGTCAATGAGAATGAAGCAAGTGCTTGACAGTGTGGATAAATGCACTCGGGAATTTGGCAGAAAGAAACAACCTCTGCTGTTTTTTTTTCTCTTGGAATTTGTTTTGTGTAGTTATCTGAGACCAAGGAGCTGGTGCAGAGAGGAAGGCTATTGCCCTACTGCCCTCCATGTTATGGGGCTGGAGATAGTTGTCCCTCTCTGTCTGCTCCAGCTGTGCTCTCACAGCTGCCTCCACCTTCCTGTCATGAGTCTTCTTGCTGAGTTCAGAAGCTCAGCTTTGAAATCTCTAGGTCCTGCCTTACAGCAGCCAGCCCCTTCCCCATCAGCTTGTCTTCCCAAAAGCTAGGATCTGATTTCAACCTTTACTGGGAGGAGTGTTGCAGGAGAGATGGTTAAATTAAATGAGACGAGGTAACCAGCAGGTGGTGCTCGTTTGTAAATGTGAGGCTGTGCAATCAGCTACCCTATGCTAGCAGTATTTTTCCAGTGGATTATGAATTCAGATATGATGATGACTGAAAGGGTTTATGTACTACCTAGATAGTGCACTTTTGCACTATCTCCTCATTTATGCCTATGTAATATGGAAGCTTCTCTCCCTAGCTGCGGTGTAGGGATTGAAGTCTGAGGGCAAAGAGTTAAGAAAGCTGCAATTCTTTGGGCTTCAAAGGTGCCTCATGTAATGCATTCAAGATACGATGCCAAAGGAATCCACACTGCAAATGAAATATACGGGGACTACAGAGCAGAAGAAATATACAGAGCACTCTCCTCTTCCACCTACCAATCATCTATTTTAGAATTCATTTTGTGCTTTTTTCTTTTGTACTAAAATTGTACGTAAGAGCCTGGACTGAGTTGTAGCTGGAAGATTGTTGTGAGTAATGCGTACAACAAAGCCCAGGAGGGAAGCACTGTAAAAAGAGCTACTTCAGAAGCCGGTCATGCATGTAAAACTGGCTCTTATTAGATTTGATTTATTTTTTTAATGGTTGCTGTAGCCCTAGATTGTTTTCTTTTGAATATCGAATGTCAACCACCTGGCACAAATTATCCCAATAAGATTTCTCATCAGGTAAGATTGTCCCTCCTGCTTTAACACTATATACTGAGTTTCAACAGCAGCCTCCGGGAGTCTTAAGTTTCTCTTCCCTGCAGCACAGAAAGATGCTGCAGTAGATTTGGGCAAGTATTATGCTTCGGGTTCAGTTTCTCATGCAGCTATTGCTGTGGCTCTTCAGTTTTAGGTTAAAGCAATACTAAAGGTCAGGTTAAATAGTGTTTTAGAAATAAAACCAGCTGTGACTTAAATCCAGTGCAACTCTTGTGCAGAATACAAGCAAGCAGAAACTTCATCCTGCTGTTTCAGTTTTCAGAGCGATGATTCAAAACAGTCCTTCTCTGAAGTGAGTTTTTGCATGAAGTCTTTAATAGTGAATGTCTACCAGTCTCAAATCTGTCAAGAGCAGGAATATATAATGCATTGCCTTGCAGCCCAAGACACAGATGACAAAGCTTAGATTGAGAGAGGAAAGAAAGGGAATGGTATCTCAAAATAGATTAAGCATATAGAGAATAGGGTTTTATGCCTCTGAAAGTGATGCAGGCTTTCCAGATAATGAACCAGTAAGCCTTCATAGACAGCTGAGAAAGCTCAGGTGGCTGAAGTTGTGCTTGTGAGAGTGCACATATGTGGGGTGGAAGATCAGACAGCCCATTCCTGCCTAGCTGGAGGAAACAAGGTGTCCTGCCCAGGTCCATCTCTGCACATCAGGCTTTACTGCTGTTGCCCATCCAGTCCAGTATTCTGTCTGAGGCTCAAGGAAGCAGTAACTGACTTTTAATTCTGAAGTGAAGGAATTATTAGTGGCCACTTCTAACCATTAAATGAAGTGCTATTCCTTTCAATTAGCCTAATAGGGCTGGAACTTCTGGAATTACCAGTGGGAACTTTGCAGCCACGCCACTTTGGCTGCTGTTCCTGGCAACAGGGCATCAAAATGCTTCTTTCTCAAAATGATGCAGTCTGAGACTTTTTTTTTTTAATCCACCTCCTAAGTGACAGAAACTCTGAGATTCATTCTACGGATACACCTAGAGTGTCACAGGAAGCGCTCTGCATGGAGAAAGCTCAATCAACACTTAAGCAAATGGCTGTGGAATGGTTTTCTGGCTGCAACCAGCATCAGAGGAAGGCCTGTTTGACATGTATGTGCCTCCATGGCCAGCTATGCTTCTACTGACAGCTGTGGGGCAGAGAGTTTCTGCTAACTTCCCTTGGGGAAGTAGGAGCGCGCATGCAGGGGGCAGTGCTGGGGTGTGCTGTGCTGCCCCAGGGCAGTAAGAGCTGTTGGCTTTGGGAGTTAGGCACATACTCAGCACTTCTGCAAATCAGACTGGGTTGGTTTATGGAGGCAATCTTCTCTAATGTAAGTAATTAAGATATATTTAATTAGACTGCAGAAATAAGAAAATCAGTACCCAGTTCAGCTGTGCTTGCTTTGACAGTCAAAGCAATGCCTTTGAAACAGCTTATTGTGAATAAATCTCAGATTCCCTGCTAAATATCTTTATGACAACAGAACTGTGTCATCTGGGAGATGTGTTGCCTCAATGCATGGAAGTGGGGGATGAAGGAAAGGAAGAGACTGAAATTAGGAAAATCTGGAACTGTAACTTCTTCATCTCTGGACCAATTGGTAGTTATGGGAAGTTTGGTGATGTCTAGGATTATAGCAGTGACTACAAATGCTCGAGGCTGAACAAAATTATTATTACTGATGAGCTGAGAGAACTCAGCTGTGTATCCAGAGTTTTCAGAGGTTGCATCACTCAGATGCAACATACCTTAATGTGGAAAGTGAGGTGAGAAAAGCAAATCATGTCCAGGAACAACTTCAGGAATGGTCATTGTCTCTGGCTGCACTGTCAGATGCACTCCAGCTGCTGATATACACTTGCACTTTTGAATCTGTATTATCTTATCAGTGATGTACTCGAAGGTTTGGCAGGTGATTTATGAATGCTGATTCACAATCCATCCCAGGTGAAGTTAGCAGCAAAAGATACAATCTCCAGTGTCATACACAGAGGTTGGGAAAAATCCCGGATCAGATTCTTCCCTGGCACAATCTTCTCTGTGACTTGCAGAGTTATGATTAGCTCTGCTGCCTATGAAGTTGGAATAGAGGCTGTGTTCTGGCAGTTTACACACCATCAGCTCTCACTTATCTGTGGGTGGTTTATTCAGGTTATGGATTAACTGAGCAGTCATTTAGCAACACCCTGCTCTCTGCTGCTTCCATCCCAACCTAGTATTGGGGCTGCACAGACTTAGCTCAGTGCTAATTTAGGAATCTCACAGCATGTCATCTGTTGTGTTGCTGAGCTTTTTTTTCTCCTTTATACCTTTGATGCCTGTTCTCAATGCCTGGGCACAATAACAGCCAGAAACAGCAAAATATCAATTATGGTGTTTACCTTGGAAGATAATAAACTGAGCATACTGGCAAATAGTTTTGTTTTCTATATACACTGATCGCTTTGTGGGAAACTTATCTAGGTCAGCAAATCCCAGCAGTTTCTCCTTTTTCATAGAATCATAGAGTTGGAAAAGACCTTTAAGATCATCTAGTCCAACTGTTCACTTACCTCCAATATTGCCCACTAAACTAAGTCTCATGTTCAGTTACTTTTGGTGCACAAGCTGAGGAGTGACTCCACAGGAAGAGGAGATGGCCAGCACTAATCACCTGTAAATCCCAAGCCTCCCAGGACCAAACCCAACAGCTTCTCCCACCAGTGTGCCAAGCCAGCATAGTCAGTGGCTTTGAAATACCAGTAAGAGCTGTACTGGGACACCCTCTCTATGGTTTTCACAGACACCAGAGTGAGGGCTGCAGACCTCTGATGAGGCAAGGAGATCAAAAGCAATAGGTTAGAACCTACTTTCCTCATGTAAGCACACTGTCAGAGCAGTTGTGTTGCCATCTGTTCTAAGCCCTCAGCTGCTGTGGTGTGGGAGAGTGGATGTGGGACTCATACACAGAGACTTGGGGCCCCAGCACTAATGGAATATGTAACTGATTTTTGTGGTGGAGTCAAAAGATGCATTCTGAAACCTTGTGAACGAGGAAAGGTCTGCTCACTTAATGAGGTAGGAGTCAGGTGCATGCAATCCTGGAGTTCTCCAGCATGATGTGCTACTTTCCCAAACCAGCTCACACTATTATTCTAAATGTTCACCTTCACAGTTTAAAAGCCCATTTATTGATGGGGTAAAGAGGGTATGCTTCTCTCCAAAGGAACTAGTTTGGTCAGTCAGCCTGGGTGTTGACAAGAGATGGAAGGAAATCATTAGAAGAAACTGCATATGAGGTATGATAATTAGCCACGTGGTTGGTGCCAAACAGTAGAGGCTTTTGTGGAGTTGGAGAATGCAGAGAAATAATTTTACCTTACTAAACAGGAGGGCATCCAGTTCTGCTTCCCTGCCTGGGAAGTAGGTCAAGAGGAAGTGCACTTTCAATTCATATTCATCTCATAATTATTTCACATACTGAAGAACAGCATTTCTGTCAAGGGGAAAAATGCTTCTGTGGCCAGTCTTATGGAAGAACTCAAAGCAACAGCGTGCATATTTGACGCTTTCAGCCTCAGCGCCCATCAGCATTGCCTTCCACATGAGCTCTCATTGCACTTCTGCTGCTAGTCGTGACCTTGCCAGGCTTCAGATGTACTCCTGATAGCACCAGTAGTATGAGAGTACACCATCTCACACTTGCCAATGGGACTCAAATCAAAATGTGATATGGTCTTGCTCCTGTTATTAAAGCCAGTTGTCTTTTTTCACTGTCACTATTAGAGAAGCATGTGGTCTTGATAGAATCACTTGTGTCAGGATATGTATGTTAAACAGGAGACTTAAAAAAAAAAAAAATGGTCTTTTGTTTCATAAGCATTCTCTTTTTCCTACTTTAAAAAATATTTACTTTTTTTTCTCATATGCAAGAGAATAATGTGAGCTAGAACAGCCTTTGGAGACCATGTGCTCCAAAGCACTGCTCAAAGCTAGGCCAACAGTAGCATCTGGCTTTTTGGGGTCCTATTGCAAAAGGATTAAATGGATGGACCATCCAAAACCTCTCTGAGCAACATATTGCAGTGTGAGATCCCCATCATAGTTATTATTTTTCCTTAGAAGTTTTAAGGCTATGTTTTAGAGATGGATATTGAAGGTTAAGTAAGGATAAATCTATATTAGTCTAGGTTGAGAACAAGTATATGGTCACATATGGTACCCCTTATTTTGGTATTTTTTCAGAAGAGAGCCTTTCCCAGGAATTGGGTTGAGGGTGTTGAACCAACCTGTATCTGATGTAAATTTTCCCATGATTTGAAAGAGTATGTAAAGCAGTAATGAAAAAGAAATAATAAATCCGAGCAGCAGTGCCTCACAGAGAACGATGACAACACGATGGTTCTAATTTAGCATTCAACTATAGAAAAACATAAACATTAATCTAAGTCTGGGCACTTCAGTTTGACAAATCTGTTAGATGTTAGGAAAAAAAACAACAAATTATGGAGAATGTGAAATAACCATAGCATTAAGAAGCATGTTGCTTTCAAGCTCCAGTGTATAGTCTCTACATATGCTCCTTACAAATGTTTCTTAAAAATAAAAAACAAAGTGACCTAATTTTCTTAGAAGAATTGCCGGTAGCATAGAAAATGAGCGCACTGCCACACCAAATTGTATAAGTTCCAGATCTTTCTCTATAGTAAAATATTTAGTAGCTAGCTCTATTTTCTGTCCCCAGTTAAACCATTTTTCTGATAAAATTTCCTTGGTTTCATCATAACTGAGGGAATAGTTTCACTGTTATTTCAACATTATGATCTCAAGATAACTAAGCTGACTCCAGTGAAAGTTGGGTCTAGTCATTTAAGTTACTGGTCTCCTTGGCTGGCAAAAACTGAACTCAGTAGTTACTGAATCTTTCTTATCTGAAATTATAAATGTAGAACTGAGCTAATACAAAGAGGCTGCTTTGGTGGAAAAAAAAATCCACTTCTTATTCCTGCAATGGGATTACTTCCCCTGTAACATCTCATATAAAATATAAAACTCACTCCACTGCAGCAGTTATATTGTCTGAAGTAAATGCAGGCATGTCTGGCTTTAATCAGATTTTTATTTTCTTAAAAACGGTCATCTTCCTTCTGACATATCTCTGATCTTTACATACACCAAAGCCGTAATTTGCCCTCCACATATTAAGTATTTCTTCCTGATACCATTCATACTTGTTCCTGTCTTATTCATAAATAGCAGTGCTAAAATCAAGCGTGAAGCTACAGTGTTACGGCAAACTTTGTATAGTGTTTATTAGACTATTTTCCCATTTTTCCCCTGCTCTCCTCCAGCTATTGCACTAGATTTAATTTAAGGAGAGAATAACAAAGCCATTTAGGAACTGTGTACTTGTGTGTGTATAGACATGTGTATGTATATACATAGTTAGATACTCCTATTGCTCTGTGTTATCATACTTATCCCCTAACAAAGCATAACAAGAATTAGCTGGGTGAAGTTGGATGGCTTTATATTCATAACACACCTTACCTAAATCAATTTTCAGCTGTGAACGAGACCCTAATCTCATAATCATTAGCCTTTTCAGTCCTGGTAGACTTCTACTGTATCATCAGGAACATTCGCTCCTTGCTTCCCCATACTTCTCAAACAGCGGTACTTAACAGGAAGGAAAAGCATCAACTAGTCAAGATCATTTACCTGTTCTTAGTTTGCTGGAAATGCTACACATTCTGTTTTCTTTGCTATTATACTAAAAAAAAACCCAAAACCAATAACAGCAACAACAAAAAAACTCACAAAACATCTGTCAAAGGAATGTTTCATAGCTTAGTATTTTCCCTCTGGACTTGTCAATCCAACACAGTTCACTAAGACCGCAATCTAATTATCTTTACTATTAATAACGTGCAAGCTTCTGAAAGGTTTAATATGGTTAAGTACTCAGTATTTTAGTGTGTCTTTGAACTTCTACTGTTTGTAATCTAATTTTCCCTGTAGTTTTTCATTTCTCCAGTAATGATACCTAACAGATTCCCAGTAATTTCAAGCTGAGTGGAGTTGGTTAATTCCTAGAAGATAGGGTGCCATGACAAGCCTAGCAACTCCTGCTAGTAGCTGAGTACTTAGACTAAATCAGAACAAGAATTGAACCCTGGTCCCAGCACATTCTGAATGTTTTGAGTGTTTCTAAATGATTTATTTTCCAAAGCATCTGTGAAAAGGATTAATGAAAGTGTCTGGGAAAAGAAACTTGGACAGATCTAAACAGGGAAATGTGAATGAAAACTGGAAATTATTCTAGAAAACTTTAATCAATGACTTATTCACAATTATGAAATTGTGGTTAAAGACTGCTTTGGATAGAGGCGTTTCCTCACTAAGTGAGGAAGCAAAGGCAGCTATTAAAGCTATCAAATAAACAGGAGTGAGGAGAAGAAAGAGGAAGGAGGCAGCAATTACGTGAATTGGAGACCATGGAAATATAGAGAGGAGAAAGACCTGAGCAGGCGCAAAAGAAGCCCTTATCTCACAGCCTAAGGACAGTAAGGCATTTTAAAGGATAACAGGAATAAAATGATTTCTGAAAATAGCATAGCCTGCTTACTAACAGAAGGTTGGGAAAGTCTTAACGATACAGGAAAGGCAGAAATATTCAGTAGTTCTCCTCTGCATTTAGAAGGAAGCCAGCTGATGTAATCATGCCTCATGGGAATGGAGAAGTACCTTCCAGCTCTCCCAAGTTGCTAAGAAAGATGTTAAGCAGTAATCGTAAAGAACTGAAATAAAAAACAGCCAGCATGCCAAGATAGCACCAGTTACGCAAAAGAGAACCATGTGAGATGAGTATTCTTCTCTTGCTAGCTTGTAGCAAGCCTTTATTTAATAAGGAAAACTCCGGATATTAAGGAGCGATAATTCAAAAGCGAGGCAAGATAACTTGGGTAATCATGTCCCAGTTTGACAGTAGAGGCAAATAGTACAAAAGCTTGATAGAGAAATCAACTATTAGAGAAGGAAAGGGGATACGCTATATTGTACCAAGTATACTGTGAGGTTTGTTTTTTTGGGGCCTTTTTTTTTAAATTTCATAAGATATTTGAAAACATCTATTGCTTTATATGTTTCCTGCTCCAGTAGATTGACTTCTAGAGACCTTTATCAATTCCAGTGGCATTCCCTGGTAGCTGGGATGAGTTGGTGCCATAGCTGGATTTGGCGCAGATGTTGAGTGTTAGAGCTGGAACCATCCCGGCTAGGATCAACCTGTTGACAGCTGCTGAGAGAGTTCAATCTTTTTGTCTGTGTCATTTATTGAGAACAAAGCTGGCTCAAATAGATGTTAGAATAGAACAAAATGTGTGAGAGAGAGCCAGTTATGGAAGGCATGTGGGCTATGAGGCTATCTACTATGGCTAAGGGAGTATGTAAGGGCTAACATTTTTGAACAAAAATGTATTTATTTGTAGGCACAGAGAAGGCAAAAGACCATTTAACTTTGTGTCACAAGGTGAAACTAGTCTCAGTTGATCCAATATGGGTATCTTGATTCTAATCAACATAGTCACGTGCCAGGTAGATTTGTCAGGGAAATTTGCATTGATTTGACTTCAAATGGTAGATAAAGGTAACCATAATCAGTTTCTTATCTGGTCTTTTTATTAATGGCTGGGTACAATACAAGAGAAGTACAATTTATGAGCATTAAGAGCTATACAACTGAGAGGTGGGGATTCTGCACTGGATTTAAGGATCCCAGTGGAAATAGAGCTGAATATGAGCTTGATGTAGGACATGGCAGTTCTGTAGTGATGACAGGAGAAAGGCTGTGTTCACAAGATTCATTAGTTATTTCTGGAATATTTAATTCTGGAATAACTTGAGAAACAAGCTTTCTTGTCTTTTAGCTGAGAAATCCAGAAAATCTGGAGAGCACAGAGGAAAAGAGCCATACAAATTATGAAAATACTAAAAAATGCCATCCAATGGGAAACTGAACAAGACCTGATCCCTCTTCATTTTTAAGGAGCTGATCTCCTTAAAGGAAGACTTAATTCAGATTTAATAAGTAGCAGAGTCTACCCTAAAGCAACTTTGCACTGTTGCTGGAGAATACATATTTAAATCTTACAGGAGGAAGCAGAATCTACATAAATTTAAATTAGAAATGAAGACTGTGAGGTAACTTGTCAAGAGAGGGGGTTAATACTCCACCTCTTGAAACCTTCATATCAAGATGTGACACCCTATATGCTCTAGTCAAAGACCAGTTACTCTAACTCTGTGCAGAAAAAGCAAAATGATACAGCATCAGCCTTACACAGGAGGTGACACTGAATAATTTAATGATCCCTAAGGACTCATGTCTGTTACTCTTCTTGAACTTTTGAAATGTATTACTGTACTGTGGCAAACTGCAGTCAGCTTTGGTGCTAATATAGCAACTACTCTATCTGTAACAATGGGGGTATAGTTAGATTACTTTGTTAAATAATTTACTGTATAATAAGCTCTGTGTATTACTGTATAATAAACAACTCTGTGGGATCTCGATATTGATATTTTAAAAAAGCATGAGTTTAAGGGACTCCAGAACCAGGAAGGACCTTGCCATGTGACGATGGTTATGTACGTTCCTGTTAGTACTGGATTATTAAAAAAAAAAAAAAAAAAAAAAAAAGAGGAAGGCATATTTTCCCTGAAGTGATTTTTCCTTTGCTTTTGCCTTGCTTCCTGTCAGAGAACAGCACGCATTCTAAAATATCTCCAGCATATTCGTATCTTTTATTATCTTCCTCTCTATGAATAATCTAGCATGACTTGAGAAGAAAATAAACTACAGAGTTAAATAGACAGTGAAGGCAGCATATCATTCAGATCTGGTCATGTTCTGACATCAAAAGATTTTATTGAATTAATTCACCTAACTTCTATGAAATCCCAAAGATACAGATGGAAGGTCAGCAGGATTATGTATGGCTTAATGTCCCTTGAGAAAGGCTTTGATGCTGTACTAATGCTACTGTAACTTTATGACAGGCTAGCTGGGTTTTAAATGATAGGACAAGACGTAACAGCCTTAGGTTGTGCCAGGGGAGGCTAGATTGAATATTAGGAAAAAAGCTTTCTCAGAAAGAGTGGTGGGCACAGGCTGCCCAGAGAAGGGTGGAGTCACTGTCCCTGGAGGTGTTCAAGAAACTGGTAGATATGGCACTGAGGGACGTGGTTATTGGGCATGGTGGGGATAGGATGATGGTTGGATCAGGTGATCTTAGAGTTCTTTTCCAACCTTAATGATTCTTTGGTTCTATGAACCACCTGAAGAATATTCCTGTTTTATCTTCCCTGTAACGGTTACTTTGGCAACATGCAACCATGGAACAGCACCTGAAGGTGCTACACCCAGCTCTTGGCCTCAGCATTGTGTGACCTTCCTTTCAACTGTATGAATGATCAGGAGCACCAGAGGGCTGCACATGTGCCTCCATGAGCATAATTACTTTTTGATAATTTGAAGATAGCAGTGAATTATGAAGATCTGAGTAATTACTTCAGAACTCATGGCATACCATTGCATGTGGTGGGACATCTTTGTTTGAAGCACAAACTCTGGCACATAAAATCCATCTGACTGCTGTGCTGTAGCTCATCCTGGCATGCCAAACTGTAGATGACAAACACGTACAGAGAGATCTGAATATTTGGAAGTTACACAAAAAGTCAGCAGTGAGAGACATAGCTACTATCTGACTTAACTTCTGAACCAGAACATTTATCTGCTTCACTCTTCGACATCAAAACTGCCTGAAGCAGTGCTTGAATCAGTTAACCCTTTGAGAATAGACTAGAAAGAGGTTGATTCTTGGTACATGTTGGAACTGCATGAGCACTGGCTGGTTTTGGCTTGTAAATTTCCAACTCTTTCTGGGGTTTGCCTGTAACAGCCTCAATTACCTGCTCTAACAACTATAATTGACTTTCCTGCAGTATAATTAAGATTATTGTATTTGACTGGAGAAAATTTGTGTCTCAACCAATAGTTTTATATAATCAATAAATACATGGCAGGTAACAGACTGCTTTCTGCTCATCCTCTCTGTTTCCAAGGTCAGGAAAATGAAACCTACTGAATGCAGAAAATCTCAGTTCTCCATGCCACACTAAAAACCTGAAGTCTCCTGTTTTATTAATGAGTATATTATAGATATAAAATGTTTATTCAAGATGTCTTGCTGCAGAGTTTGGAATTTGCTCTATATTTACTAAGACCATACACTCACTGGGTTTTACAGCACTAGGATTACTAAATCCAGTGAGTACAGATAACCGTTGTGATGGCCAACGCTGGCACTGAAATATTAACTCAAGAACATCCAAAGCTGACTATGTAGGTCCCTGTAGCCTCAGCCAAAGAGCCAAGTTTTTCATCAGAAAGCTGTAACTGATCCAGATCCTGTGTGGCTCAGGCCCAGAGGAGAGTGCGTAATATGCACTGATTACTTGGTTACATTCAGTTTATTTTGTTCTGATCTGGAATGGTGGCAAAGCATTTCAAAACTGCCTGGGAAAGCAAAGTCTGAGGAGGCGAGGGACCCAACAAACTTTAAAACTGGAACATCTATATTCTGTTGAGAGAATGTTTCAACTAATCTCAATGGTATTTTGTAACATAAAACACCAGGACGCCCAAATCCAAAAGAGTCAGCCATTTCAAAGTGAAAAGATGAAATGCTTCATTTTGAAACATTTAGATGGAAAGCGTATATATATTTTAGCTGAATCAACACAGCTTTGAAAATATTTACTAGAACTGTCTTTTTTCTCTAACAGAAAGTGATCCTGTACCAAGATTTTTTTTAATGTAAAACTACTGGCTAAGATGTTATATTACTCCAAGTAAACGTTAGCAGAGCTTGTTCAATATTTCATCATCAGTTCTTTCAGAACACTGAGTTGCTTGGGGAGCAAAAATTAAAGATTAAAAAAAAAAAACCCAACCAAAATAAGAAAAAAAAGAGAAAAAAACACCCCAAACAACCAAAGTCTTTCCTGTGAAATATGTCTATGTCACACTTGAGTCAAACTGGCAATAGCAACACCAGCACATACTTGGAAAGAGGGACAGTTTTTGTTTCTAGAGTATTCTTCATTCCAAAACAGTCTATAATATTGTTCCAGGGTAAATTTCCAAACCCTTAGGGAGGAAGAAATAACTGCCCAGTATGACTTGCTTTGTAATGAACCCAGATTGTGCATGTGTAGAGCCCCACTTGGTAATATTTAGTGATTTACAGATCATAAACAAAAAAGAAAATGGAGAGTCACTGTTTGAATAGCAGCCCAAGAGAATATTCATTAAGTTTAGTTCACTACTCAACAATGTGGTTCAGAAAGCATAGTTCAGCAGTTGGAAACACATTGGAAATTGTTTACGTTTTTTCTCATTTTTCATCTTGGCAAATGTATCCATAGGAAAAACAAAAAGCAACCTACTAGCCAGATGCCTACAGGCATTGAATGCATGCCACTGCTGAATAGTACCATATATAGTTGATGCTGATTCCAAAAGAAATCTTGATCGGTGCTCAGTTATCATATTTTACTCTGGCAAAAGCTCAAGTGATTAGTGTCTTACAGTATGTGGTCAAATGATGTCAGCCTCTGTGGGCTATGCAGGCCCATGCAATGAAGAATCAAGGACTTGCTATCAAAAAATACCTCGTTCCTGTGAATAGTCAGGTCACTGGAATGTTAGCAGAGTCATTGCAGTGGGTTGGGGATTTTTCTTCCAGGGTAAGAGATGGCTACTACTGCTACAAGACAGATCATAAATGCTCTTTCGCTTTTACTACTGCATTTATTCCCTTGGAGTGCATCTAGAAATGGAGAGGAAACCAGAGAAAGCACTTCTTACATCAGCTATATATTTGACAGCTAAATGAGCAAGGAGCCCTGGACTACCTGGTGTTTCTGGAATGGCCGCAAGCCTGTGCTCTCTAGAATGTAGTATTGAACTGACTGAGAAAGCACTGCGCTGTGGAAATGAAATCTCCATATGAAAGAAATGATTGCAGCTACCTGGAAAATGCACAGAAAGGACTTTTCTGACAATTCGTTTTCATTCGGGAACCCAGAATCCCTTAGAAAGAAGCAGTAAGACCATAACAAAATCTTGTAGTGGTGTCCAGTACAAATGGTTTTCATCCTGTTCACCTCCTTTCATTCCGAAGACAGCCAAATGGTTTCAGTCACTGCAGCATGGGGCTAAGCAACTTGCATTCCTTGCAGGTGTCTTTGAATGTCCCTGAGTAAAAGAAGTAGATGCTGTCCCACCAGTTCTACCTACCACAGTCACCATCAGCGTGAGTTTTCGGTCAACATGCAATCACATCTTGACACTGAGGAGTGAGAGTAGACTGTTCCAGTGTGAACCTTCACTGTGTATTGCAGGTGTCACAGCTAGCGATTTAACTATCTACCTTCTGCATCCCTTCATCAAAGTCAATAGGAGGAAGGTCATGTGGAACTTCATGTTCCTCATTTACCCACATCTGCCCCCAGGCCTGCCCCTTCTCTTGCTCTACATGCTGTGCCATGTGCTGCCTTCTGTCAGTGCCCCCAGGGTTATCACTCATCTCCTCTTACTCATATCCTTGTCCATGATGCTAAGTATTGTTGAAAACTCTGATTTGTTCCAGCCTGTGTTTGTAATCCTTTTCTTGTAATTCTGCAGCTACACAGCGATTACCAAGAGCTGGTAGAAAAAAAGGAGTGAACAAACTAAAAGTTTTGAAAGAAATATCAAAGCTATTTATGCAAATGAATCAGAGTGGGCATCAATTTTTTTATTCAAAACTGCTACCAAATCCAGGCTCAAAGGAATCAAGAGTGGTCCTGTGTGCAGCCAGGAGTTGGACTGGATGATCCTTACGGGTTCCTTCCAACTCAGAATATTCTATGAAAATCAAAAATTTGTACATGGTGCTGAAGATGATGTTAATCCCATCTTTCTTAACAATATGTGATCAGAAGAAATGTTGCCTTAATCATGCTAAGCTGAGCTCCCATTCCGTGATCCCAGCCACTCAGAAGCACTATCAAAGTATAGGGGAAATTCAAGTTAAAACTTCACATGCGATGAATCTGCTTTGTACCACAGGAGGGGAGTCCCCCTTTTGTAGAGTGGTGGCTGGCTTTGAAGAGTTCCAGATGTCCTCCGGGTTATAGGTTGAGGTATTAAATGTAAATCTCGCCTTTCTTTCCAGCCTGTGTGGGTTTGGCTGAATCTGCTATGTCCTTGCTATTTCACACATCAGATAGTTAGAAGTGCTTCTCACACTGAGAGAAGTTTTAAATCAGCAATTTAAGAACATAAAAGAAGAAAGGCTAATACCCATGTTGTTCTTAATTAGCAAGCCACAGGTATTGTGTATAACCAAATCAGAGCCTGAAGTGTGAATTTTGCAGGAGTTACAAAGTGATGATTAATCCTTAAATGAGAATTGCTCTCCTTGTCAGCAGAGGAAAGAGCTTTGCTAAATTACATTTGCTGAATCCTACTGACCAGGGAAGACAAAAGCTGTTGTGTTATTAATGCATCAAAATTAATTATGTGAGTATAACTGGTTATCTTTGGCATGAGTACAGGGCTCGAGGGACCAGTCATGGTGCTGCCCTGTTTGTTACCATCGCAGGCAATTATGAAAGAACTGCAGATCTGGACTTGCATAACTCAAAAGCAGTTCGAGTAAATTTCCAGGTTAAGAGCAACAGAAATACTCCTTTCTCAAAAGCTGTAATTTAGGACCCAGAATGAATATAACCCACTTGCAGGGAATAAAAGAATAAAAAAAATTAGGGTTTAAAGAGATGTGATGAATGTTGTATAGATTAATGGGTTTTCACAAACCATTCTAGAAATCTCACCTGATGTGCATTTAGTTTGTACAACGTGGTGAAAGCTGGCATGGCACCAGTGTCTAAAGAGGGGCTGTAAGGAAGAAAGGCACAGACTCTTTAGCAGGGTCTGCTGTGATAGGACAAGGGGAAATGGTTTCAAACTAAAAGAGGGAAGATTTAGATTGGATACAAGGAAGAAGTTTTTTATGATAAGAGTGGTGAGGCACTGGAGCAGGTTGCCCAGAGAGGTGGTGGATGCCCCATCCCTGGAGACACCCAAGGTCAGGTTGGACGGGGCTCTGAGCAACCTGATCTACCTGTGGGTGTCCCTGTTCACTGCAGGGGAGTTGGACAAGATGGCCTTTAAGGGTCCATTCCAACTCAAATTTTTCTGTGATTCTATGAACTGTGGCTTGGTCAAGCTCTGCAGTTAGCTTAGGAACTGTGAATGCTTCTAATTTGCACAGGGAAGATAATATCTCAGATACAGAGACATCTTTTCTACTTCCCAGGAGTGAAAAGCACCTCTCTCAATAATCCCACGGACGTACAGCCACAGAAACTTCATTACGAAACGGTAAGCAACAACAGCCATCCTTGGTCCATGAGAATATCACCAAAATACTCAGTGAGGTTTTGTGTCTCCTGACCAGAAAGAAACTTTTTCAGAGTTGTCTGCAAACCTGAACGCAGTCCAGCAGTTGAAGCACATTTAAACAGCGTGCCAAGCAGTGTGCTCTCTGTGTGTGTCAGATGTAAGCAAGCTGTGATTTATGTGTGCAAATGCTTCTGTGCAGGCATGCGTGCTAGCTTAGCCAGAATTTAACACGAGTTTTTTGAAAGCTTGAATTCTGAGTTGCACTTTAAGCGTTGTTTGTTCCTTCATATTGGAACATGCTCTGATTCTGAAAGGATACAGAGTGGAACTGTAGAGATGCAAGTTTGAGCTCAGTAAGGAAAGGAGGTGAGTGCTGGTGAGTTATCTGCTGCGTTTTGAGGGCAGATGGCTGCATGAGAAATTCCACACCGTTCTTCTAACACCTCCAAAAAAAATCTTTCTAATCTCTGACCATAACTCCAGGGCTATTCAAAACCAAAATCTGGGAATGCGAGATCAGTTTCCTTTGTCAGAATTGAGCTTCCACATACAGCTGCTGCGATCAATTTTTAAACTTTTAACCCATGTCCAATGATAGCAGTTACACACACACATCTTCTGTCACCTCTGTGCAGCAGGAGAGTGCTGAAAGGAGCACACAAATACTCCAGGAGGGTGGCACTGAAGCTTATTTAAGGATTCTGACAAGGTGCCCTTCAGATCGGGGCAAGAAAAGTAGACAGAGAAAATGGACTGAATTCTGCAGTGAAGCATGGTGGTTGGTGTGCTTCTGTCTGCTTTCACTTAGTGATAGACACTGCTCCAAGCCACAGGCAAGACATGTGGGTATATCTGATAGTGAGTAAAGCATTACACAGCTCCCAGAGGCGAGCCATTGCAGCATGATCAACCTATAAAAGCTATTCCAGCCATGTGTCATCAGTTCTCATTGCCTCTCCTCATTCTTTTGTGGTATTGCAGGGTAAAGCTCGAGGAGCCTATTTGTAGCTGAATGCAACTTCTGAATTACACCAGTTATTCTGCTAACCCCCTTTCTGATTTGAATAAATTCTCTCAGAAAGTAGCTAGGGTCATCTATACAAAGGAAGTGAAACTACCATCAAAAAAGCATCTTCTGCAAGATGCTGGGGGTTATACCTTGTAGCTATGCTGATCTAAGAGTCCAAAGCAAACTGGACCTGCTACAAGTCTTGTGCTCTCTTTCATAAGACCCTGTTCCGAGCCAATTCAGCTCATTAAGCCAAGCTAATTTAACAAAATTAATCAAAAAATAAATTCCTTCCTGCAACTCTAGTGATCTGAATTGTTTGACAGGGGTCTGTCCAGTGCCAGCACAAAAGGAAGGTGGGATGTGCCTGCAGGAGCAGGACGTCAGGAAGGAGCAAGGGAGTTGCAGGCTGAAGAAGAGTGGGACCTCCCCTTTGGGGAGTAGCAGGCTATGAGATCATCCTGATATCTAATCTTTCTCCTTGTTAGTCATTGCCTTGGACTGGGGGTGTCATGACAAAACCTTTGTTGCTTTTGTTGTTAACCTTATGACATAGAGGAAGCATGTCTTGTTTCACGTAATTTCCTTCATATGTACAGCGACCACAAATTCCGTGTCTCTGTGTGTTAGGGTCACAGCCAGTGACTTCTCAACAACATTTGTTGTCCAATGAGAGTGCTGGGCTGGGACTTTAGGGCAATGTATACTGTCCAAATGACTACAAAGAGCAAGTAATCCTTATAGGAAATATGCACTGAGAGATTCTGAGGAAGGGGACAACTTATCTCAAAATATGTTCTCCTCTTATTGTAATTTAGGTAAGATCAGTGCAGCAATATTTGAATGTATATTTGTGCTAAAAGCCATAAGCAATCAAATCTAGCAATAAAAGATGTCAGTGATGCTATTTGTATTTTCTGGACTGCTTATGTCACTATACTTTTTCCTTGTCAACTAAACCTCTTCAATTGGCAGAAACTTTTTCCACTGGGAGTTTTGCTAACTTAAGAGCAGCAACATCTTCATATGAAATACAGTCTGAGATTGACCAGTAGCCCAGCATGAAGCAGCAGCTTGTATTTTGTGAAAGGCAGCTGCTCTGTGGCATGGTTTCCCAGAAGAGAGTCTAATGCTGCAAAGTGTGGATTTGGGTCCCAAACTTCTAGCACTTTGCAAGTCATAGAATCACTGAATGGTTTGGGTTGGAAGGGACCTTTATGATCATCTAGTTCCAGCCCCTCTGCTATAAGCAGGGACACCTCCCTCTAGACCAGGTTGCTCAAAGCCCCATCCAGCCTGGCCTTGAACACCTCCAGGGAGGAAGTATGATATACACCAATCTTTTATTTCTAGTCCTTAACATTTCATGTACATGCGTGTGACTATAGTTATATCTTAAAGTCCCAGAGTGGTCCCAGAAAACATGTGAAAAGCTGCCAAGCAGGAATTGCAATCACAATACATAGAATTTCACATTAGAGTCAAATAGACATGCATGAATTCACCTAGCACTTTGTGTATTTGCACAGCGTAACTTTTGGTTACCTGGTTTGTGTACAGGCGCTCAGATGGTGTATGAGGAATGTCAGCAGTTGATTTAGTGAGAACGTTAAAAAATAGGTTACTGTGTCTATGCAAGTTCACTACTATGAATGCTCCACGCTTGCCTATACACGTTAACTCTTTTCTTTCTCTACTTTCTAACACTGTACATGATAGCCTGTCTTCTAAATCAGTGAACCTGTGAAAATATCCACAGAGCATTAATTTCACTCACCCCCCCCGAAGGAGCTCATCTGCCATTCGCAGAAGCCTTTTGTGACCCTCAGATAAAATTCTTTGTCTGCAGTAAAATATTATTATTGTTGTTGTTAGCCTCGTGCTTTCAGAGGGTTTGATTGGAACCTGATGTCCTGCCAAAAGTAACACCCTGAGAATCTTTCAGCAACTGTTCCTGGGTGTTCTGTATATTATTGCTGTTTTCTCATACACTGTCCCTGGGAATGTCATTCTCAGATTAGAAAAATGTCAGTTCTCTTCCTTCCGTGGAGGGGGAGGGAAGAGGAGAAAAAAAAACAACAAACCAAAGCACAGTTGAGGGTTTATACTAAAATATTAGGCTAGTATTTCTTTTTTTCTGGTGACTCATTATTCAGACTGTGCTTTTTTTTCTTCTTCTTGAATTCACTGCAAAAAAAGGTTAAAATCTTAAATAAGATTGATGTGAACGATCTTGTAGCTTTACACAAACATTTTGCAGAGCTGTGGATGGCCACTTAAAGGAAAAATGGAGGCAAATTGGACCCAGACATTCAGTCAGCAACTTTCAACCCTGCAGAGACAAAGAACCTTGAGGAGCTAACTTTATAATGAGGAGCTAAAGTACAGCATAGCAGAAATTAAAGAGAGGCCCAAATCCCCTTAGTGACAATTGTGTTTTTCACAGATCTCCTGGGTGGATGCTGCTTTGAGAGACCTTAGGAAAGGGGTGTAGCAAATGAGGGCTTCCTAGGAGACCATATCAGGGAAGCAAAAGCCCCTGGGCCAGAATAGAAATGGAAGGAGACTGAAGCAGAATAACACTTTCTCTGACAACTGAATGCCCAAATTCTGCAAATATAGTCATCTGAAAAACACTCACATTCAGCCACCAAAAGTACCTGTAAGGTCCTGCAGTGGGAAGCAAACTTTTGCAGTAACTGGTTTCTTACAGTTCCTTTGTTAACAACTTCTGGTGTTTATCCTGTAGTTTCTCACTTCAAGATGGCTGAGGGACAAAATAAGTGGGAGCCACGGATGCAGAACAAATGCCCTGGATTTCAATTGGGTTCACTCGGTCTGCATTTTGTACTGCAGCTGGACTCTTATAAGTGGGCAGCCAAAAAGCTGTGTCCAAATAAACTGCTGTATGTCAGGATGGAAGACTTAAGGAGAATAAGGTTGGGGAGAAGTAAGAAAAAAACCCCAAACAACTGGGCCATTTGTGATGAACTAGAATGGATGCTTGTGTTTGAGAGTGCCATGGTTGCTGTGATCGTCTTTACTTGATATGGGCTCAGAGAGCAGCTCATACTGGCTCCCAGTTTTAGTTGCGTGCTAAATCATTTACACACATCTAGCACGAAGTAATGAAAGAGTATTGTCACTATAGTTCATTTGCATTTGATCAGAATCTTCTTTTCTTGGTTCCTGCCGCCCTCAGCAGAGCTCCTTGTCATTGGATCAGAAGGGTTTTACTGATGGCACAGTGTGCAGTACACAGCATTTTGTGGTGCCTTTCTCTGCGCTTGCTACAGTCAGTTTCTCTACAAAACTGAAATGGATGCCACTGTGCCTCTTCCTGCTTATTCACAGCTACTTATGTCTTGTCTGGGCAGCCTGATACGATATCCTCTTTCATGCTGATGCTGAGATGATCAAAGAAGACGGGTGAAACAAACATTTTTCCATATATTACTACGATTATCACGATCAGGGACTCTTAATCTATATTTACCTGACAGGAAGGCAAATATTTAGTAAAATCATTACAATTCTTCTTCTCAAGTCTCGCCCCTGGCACCAAACATTCCTGTTTTTATTGGACATTTTGCAGAGGTTTTACCTGGTAAACTACCTTCTGAAGAAAGACTGCCTCAGAGAATACCTTGTCAGTCTTCAACCTTGAAGGCTTCCACTCAGCTGCACCTATTACATTTGAATGTAGTTATGAAGCCTTTCCTCTCTTTCCCTGCCCTTCCTACCTTAATTTCATACATCCTCCTAATACCTTAGCTCCTGCAGCAGTTAAGCACAGAATGTGAATTTCCCTTTGCTCACAGGTAGCAACACGTTAGTGTTGACTGTGTATGTAGTACAGGTGCCTTGGGCAAAAAGCAGACCAAATGCTGCTTGGTAACAGATGCAATATTCCCACAGTTTTGGGCCCACAGGATATTATCTATAGTGCAACCAAGAGGAGTCACGAAGGCCTATCTGCCCTTCACAGTGCACTGGGAGGAAAAGCAGACCTTCAAAGGACGTGGATCTTCCCATGCAAAGATTGTGATCAGTAAATCACAGCCTTCTCTTAGTCTCTGTATTTCACTAGTCCTAAGACAAGCTTCCCACAGGTGCTGTTGCTCTTGTTTCTGCTGAATCTGCCTTACAACTACACCCACTGGATGGATGATAACAAATGAAGAAGCACCTCATTGTGTGCAGGGCACTGATACAGCATGTCCATGGAAATGGCTCATATAGCAAGAGCAGTTACTCAGCTAGTTGCCTCCCCCTTACTTCTCAGAGCAGGTAAGGAGAGTGGGGCTAGAGGCATTGTCTCCTGATGGAATGATAGCAGAATGCCATCGGGAACAGTATTCTCTCAGGTTGCACCAGCCAGGCCTACAGCCACTTATATCCACAACGTATTTCACAAAGGAATTTATGAAGTCCATGGACGTACATGGTTAGTTGTGCAGGGCTCATGGTAAAGCTGAAAAGATATATCAGTGTTATTTGCACTTGCATTACTCTCTTGGGGTTTAGTTGGCTGAACTTTACTTTTTGTACGTCATTTGATTATATAAAATAAAAAAATAAAAATAATAAAAGGGAGAAGGTCCAAAAAGCTGTGTTAGGGACACCAAAAACAAGTTCTCATCAGATAGGAAAAAACAGAGAGGAGAGCAAAGGAAGGGAAAAAAATGTTTTTGGATCACAATAAAGAGGACTGTAATGTTATCATTTGCTGCCACAAAGGGATGGATATATTTTTTAAGCTATTCTTTGCTGTCTGTGGCCATGGAGACACCTTTCCCTGCATCTGGCCAAGCATCTGACTCAGTTGCTCCCACAGGAGAGATAATGTCCCTGTTTGTACATTGTGCAAGCGAGGCAACAGGAAGTGCTTTAATATGACCCATTGGGCTCAGCCCCTGCCCCACCCTGGCTGTAAACACCTGAGTTCATCACACACTGGCCCAGGTCCGAATCCTGAGCCCATTCCCCCACGCAGGGATTCACAAGAGATCTTGCCATGACCCAGGAAAATGACCACCTTAAGCCCCAGCTCAATAACTGAGGGTGATGCTTGGAGGCTTGTGGCTCAAAGTAGTGCAGAGGGGGCTGGAAATGAATCAGAGGACTTCTTGGCTAGACATTTCTAACCAAATCTTACCTAATCAGTAGTTGCCAAGAACTGTTGCCATCTGCTATGGAGTTGCCTGAGCCCAGTCCTGAGTTCAAATCTCTGCATACAGATACAAATCTGCAGCACGCCTGCAATGCCATCCACATCAGAGCAGCCATTAGTTATCTTTTTTTTCTCCATGGTCTCAGTGGAATAACTGAGTATTAGATAGGCTGAGATTAAACATTCCTCTTGCTATACTTAGTAGCTCAGGCTAGGATGAAGTGGGGAGCTCCATTTTGTCTGACTGCTGGGGATGCAGACTTTCAGATCTCTCTGTTCTCTCTATTGCCACTTTTGCTTACTAGCATGCATAATCTGTCAGTTGTAGACTCTGAGCTTTGGCTGAATTTTTACCTGTCTCCCCAGGAAGGAAATAGGCCTCTGAATTCTTCATCACTTTTCCTACTTTCTTCCCATGGTTATGCCAAGTTGCGAGCTTTGCAGGACCCTGGCCTTTCTTAAATCACAGGCATGAAAGGAGAAAAGTGATATCCTTGCACAACCAAAGCAACTCAAACCAAGACAAGCTCCAGCTTTTCCTGCTGTGCTGCCAAGCACCACACCCGGCTGGAGCTCTTTACTGGGCCAGCTCTCCTGGCTGCAGGGCAGGAGGAGGGGACAGGCCTCTAATCAAGGACAAGACTCACCTTATCCCTGATTTTTTTTTTTTTCCTCCTTCATGATTTGCTTCTTACATCGAAGTTGTTTTTGTTAAGTGTTTTTTCCTTCTTCTTCTTTATTTTTTTTTTTTTCTGGGATGCTGACTTTTTTGCCTCTGAGCATTTATTAGATTTTTTATTTTGATAGTCTGATATCTCTTTCCCCTAGGATCTGTAGGGCTTTGCCTGGGTATGAGTAGTTTTCTCCCTTCAACTCTGTCGCACTCTCATTTGAGGAGGATGGAAGAGGGGCTTTTATTGTGCTGATGGATTTTGCCCATCCCTCTCTGGATCTGAATAGGTCAGCATTATTTCACAAGTGCTAAATCCACTCACAATGGTTTTTAACGCTGAGCTGCTGAGCCAGCTGAACAGCAAACACCAGAGGGGAAACCACATTTCGTGAGCACTTCAGATTCCTTCAGACTCTATGTGAGGCCATTAAGAGCAAAGTAAAAACCCTTTGACACAACTCCCTTAGGCAACTTTTTCACAGCTACATGTCAAAAAATGGGGACTGGCTAAGGATTTGGTCCCGGATCAGCTCCCAAGAATCTAGTTCATGGAGATGAAAATGGAGTTCAAATCTGTTTCTATTAAAAGAGAGGAAAGCAGCAGCATATTACATTTTCTTGTGGCATATTAATTCTTTGCTCATTGTCTCTCTGATCAGTGTGGACTGGCAGTCAAGGTATTGCCAAAGGCTAAAGATGAGAAAAAAAGGCACTTGTGTTGTGTAGGAGTGGTTTTGGTTGTATTTCTGTTTGTATCTGTTTTCCTTATTCTTTACTTCTAAGTTAGGAAGAACCTAGATTGTGTATCTCATGATCTTCCCAAATCATCCCAGAATAACTAGATCTTCAGATAAGATGACCAGACAAGAAAAATCCAAGGATGGGAACAATTGTCCCATGGTAATAATATGGATGAGGGCCTATGTAAAGGACCTGCCATTTCTGTCTCTGTCCAAACTCAAGACAAGGGGACTTACTTTTTCCATGGAAGAAGACATAATTGCACGTTCCCTAAACAAGTTATTTCACAATGATGTGGGTTATCTTAGATACTCAGTGATGGAGGTTTCCTCGCCCAGACAGTCTTAATGGAGTGATTACCTTGAGCAGCTGCATTGAGGGATAATTGATGGTGGTGGTGAAGATGAACCTCTTGTCATGTAGTTTCAGTCAGTAAAAAAATGTAGCCACAGCCTGAAGTCACAAGGGACATGAAGAAACAGTTAATCTTGAAACAGCTGATAAAGGGTTCAAACTTAAAGTAGAATAGTGGTATCAAGAACGTGTGATCATCCTGAGTCATAATTTATGTTTAATTTAATTTAGCTTGCTTCACTTTTGCTTTGGTGCTTGCTTCCTACATCAACGTGGCTGAACATGACTCTAGATCCACCAAAAAAGAGATGCAAACACAGCTGTGTGCCTGGGCTTTTGAAAGCCTGTCAACAAAGTCCGTTTCCAACTGATGTTGAAGTTATATTCAGGAGGGTGGGAATTGTGTTTGGTCTGTTATTGGCAGCTTCAATTAATGTTTTACTTTACATTGTGTGAAGTAACAAGGTGGTCTCCGATGACTAAATACAGCAACTTTTAGCAATTCCTCAAAAAATAGTGGGTAGTAGGACTTTAGCGAGTGAAAAGGAGAAATGGAAGAACAGACCACTCTGCTGCATGCCAGTTCACCTGTTCATTCAGACAATCTGTTTTTCCTTCCTGCTTCTGTCAGTTTCTGTATGCGTGCCTTTGGGTACACCGGTGGTCCCTCTGCTTTGATTTACTAGTCTGTAAAATTGGCAAGAAAACACTTGTTTCTTCATGCACAGACTGGGAAGTTAAATCCACTGATGCTTATAAAATGCCTGGAAAATTATGGGCAGTGAGCTTGGCTCTCACATAACTTCTGTGGAGTATTTCAGTGTTTATATTTTCTACAGATACACACTTTCAGAAAAACATAGGTTACAGTTAAATGGCTGATTGCTTTTTGACTCTTTTCGGACTGGTCAGAGTAGTTATTTTTTTCATATAACTAAAGCCTGTGGTGAACCTGGGTTTTTCTTCCTTCCCCCCAGAAATATTATTTTGAATTGCGTGGGTACAAAGTGAAAAGTTCTGCAAATATGCATAAATATTTGCAAAAATTATAAAGAAAAAGAAGAGAGCCCAAACAATCCACAAACCAGCACAGCATCTCATTTTCGTGTTCTCATTTCTCTAAAGTAGCTGGTAGGATTCCCCCAGAATTTCCAGCACTAGCTGAACCTTGACCCAAGAAGCTTCATGAGAAATTTCTTCCCTAAGGGTTATTTTGGATTGAACGTTCTAAGATCCCAAGTAGAAAGGTTTTCATGGCTATAATTATAGAATCACACAGCTGATTCATGTAATTTGACAAGGAATTATAATTTGCCTTCTTCAAAGGTGTGCGTCAAGGTGTACCTGGTGATGTGAATCTTGCAGCATCTGCAATTGGGCTCTTCCATCATTCTGGTGTCCAATTCAAGTTTCTGTTACATGTTTACATACCCGAAGCAATCCAGATTTCAATAGTGTTAAGTTTCTTGGAGCTGGTTTCTTCTACTGCCTTTTCTCAGAGAGAGTTTTATAAACATTTGACTCACAAGCCAGGGATGGGGAAATGGCAGTGAAAATACCCACATGCCCTTTCATATTTGGAGAAGTTCATGCTTCTGTGTGGGTGTTACTGTATACATGCAGTGTCACCTGTTGCTGGCTGCCAGAAGAGAGACATGACACATGAATATGGATTTCTCAGGAAGGGCTGAGAAATGGTAGCTTGGGCTGAAGGCTTCTATTTTTACTGGCTAAACGAGAGGAGGACCTGTACCTGTTTGTCAAATGAGGGTGAACAGAGAAGCAGAAGAATGATTCAGCTCTCAGCCGTGGGATGGAATGAGGCCAAACGAGGCAATCTTGTTATAAAAGACATGAAAATTGATTGGTTTAGCAGGGGCTTCACATTGTAGAGGGCTCCAGCACACAAAGATGGTTCGGTGGGACTTTGGCCAATGTTGACTTTGGCCAACGAGGAAAACCATGTGTTACCATGACCATAACCAGGCCATGGATTAGCCACTAAGTAAAGCCTTCCACTCCCTGTGCACTCAAATCTACAGGTTGCAAGTTTGGGGGATGCTTGGCTGTGTGTAACAGTTGGGGCCCTTAAAGGGCTGCTGAGGGGAAAATAGTGGGATGAGAGGGAAAGGGGATGATCAGGGGTGACTCCCATCCTCCAAATGGGGTGCACCAGTGATGATTCACTGTCACTCTAGGCAGAGCATAGGGCCTCCATTACACAAAGACCTACGTGTCCCCTCAGCCTCTGGCACTGTGCAGGCGCCATCCTGTCACCCTCTGCTTCATGTCCGTCCCGTACCCCCAGGAGGCCCACATCTCCCATGCCTGCTCCCTCTCTCTTACCATGCTTCAGCTGTATGATATTTATAAAGTAGACAGAAATCTATTATTATTAATGTTCTTGCGTAGCAACTGACTTTCGAGGTCCTCTCCCCTTACCTCAGGGAGGTGGCAGCACTCCAGCCTATATGACCCCCTCCTTCCAACAGGGAGCTTTAACCCTCTCCGTTTTGTAAATCCCTCAATTTCTTCAGAACACTTACTGTACATAGAGGTGAGGTGCTGTGAGAAGACTTTCCAGGCAGGGGGGTAAAATGTCCCAGAGCTTATTGTTATGGCAGTTCCAGCGCTGACTGAAACCCAAATGTCTAAAGCCTCGATTTATAGACTGAATGCTGGAAGAGTGCTATGAAGACAAAATATGTCAGCAAGAGGACTTACTATATCAGTCCAATAGACGCAGTACCAGCAGGTAATATTTTAGTCTCTTCTCCTTACTTTGTATTGTTTTCTTCTTTCACTGACCACTGCTGAAAGGTTTCTGAGTAAAGGCTACCACCACAGAACACAGTTGGGACCTCAGTGTGGGCCCAAAGCAGTATGAACGTGCAAACACCATGGCAAAGTTTTGTTGGGTTACTCTGAAATTCTTGCCGCAATAGGCATAAAAGACTCAAGTTTCTTCCTATGAGCCCCTCCTGGCTTCAAAGGTGGGCTGTCAAGGATGAATTTGTCTCTCAGGAAGCTCTCTGCCATGTAGGTTTGCTGTCAACCTGTGTGCAACTGTAGACACAGCCTCTCAACAAGCCGTGGCAAGTAACTTTTTAGATACATCAGTCAAAGTCATTCTTCTAATGGCCTATCACTGCCTTCTTCTTTCTACCACAGTCCTATCTGAATCCTACCCTGGCCCTAAACCCAGGGTAAGGACCCTTTTCATACTCTTCTGTGGGAGGCTTCTTCCTGCCTATTGTTTCCATGAGTGCAGACTTAGTAAGTGGTCAATCAAGCTAATTCATTACTTGATATGTGTTCTGTTAAAATCCCTTGCCCTTCTCTACCTTTAAGTGCAGAGTTTCAGTGTGGACATGGTTTGCTAGCATGGGATCAAACTAAGACACTGCTACTGGTCTTTCCCCCACTCC
The DNA here is from genome assembly GCA_016647715.1 of Pavo muticus. NCBI lineage: Eukaryota > Metazoa > Chordata > Aves > Galliformes > Phasianidae > Pavo > Pavo muticus. The sequence continues at coordinate 3,732,993 of JACDJE010000019.1, read as the reverse complement.
TCAACAAGGTAGAGTGCCAGGGGCCAGGTCAGCCTCCTGTGTGTAAGGCCACTGATTTCTGTGGGATAACTCCAAGGATGTGTTTGACTCTACACGTACCTCATTTTCACCAGGTACCCTGAAATCTGGGGTAAGTTCAGTTCTTCAAGATGAGAAAACACCATCCCCATGTTTGGGACAGGCATAAATGAATGCTCTAAGTGGGAAGTCTGCGTTCAGTTAGAGCTGATGGGAGGAATGTACAGGGGAGAGGAGAAATGCCTCATTTGGCTAGAGAACAAAGGACCGATTAGTACTGGCTCTAAGAAAAAGTCTCCTTCTTCTTAGTGTCCTGTCATCATGCTGTCTGTCCTCTACTGTCAGAGTTACAAGTCTCTGCAACCAGCCCTGACTTTACAGGTCCCTGCCACTGTGGAATGAAGAGCACAGGATCATTCTCACTCCTAAGTGCGATACCATATTTCGTATCTGCCTTCTGACTGACAAGGCATGTTGAATCTTCGCCTTAGCCTCTAGCTAGCCCTACAGAGGCTTTAGTCTCAAGCAGCAATCTGAAATCTTGCAGTCTGAGTGACATCCACTAGTGAGAGCAATCATTGTTACAGTTTGGACATTCCCTGCTCCTGCCTCGGGCTACACTCAGACATGGACCTTCAGCGAATTGATCTGAAGCAAGAGGCAACTTCTGCTGAGAGGAGAGAACCTGCTCCCTCCCTGTGCTCTCCTGGCCACGCAGGCCTACCCCTGCTGGGTGTTGGCGCTTGCCTGATCCTTCCAGGAACCCATTCAGCACAGAGGAACAGAAACTCTGGCAAAGAATGATGCATTTTCTCTGAGTTTAACTCTCTGAATTAGCTTTACCAGGGTCAAATGAGTGACACAGGAGATGGAGCGCACCCTGGAAGTGGGGAGCAGGCTCCTGCTTGGGGAGTTGTATCAGCTGGACAAGTGCTGTTAAAACTGTGGTGAAATAAGTTCTCAGACACTTGATGACTGAGTTGCACACACTGCAGGAGTGACTCTTTCTGAAGCACTTGAGATTTTCTTTCTGAAAGGTGCGCTCTTACCGGAGACTGTTGTCCAAACACAAATCGCACAGATTGTCCCAGAACCCAAACAACACTACTGAAGTCCACTGGGGCAGCGACACTGCTTGGCTGGGGATGTTGCACTGCCATCATTCTAGGAAATTGCTAAATGAGGGTAAAGGTCCTCCAGCACTAGAAAGCACAAGCTGGCTGTTACTGCAGAAGCAGGCAAATAATGTGCCCAAGCCAGGAACTTGTAAGCACGTCACAGCCTCGAGGCACATGCTAAAGCCACAAACAAAAATGCAAAACCAGAAGTCTAAGACACTCGCTGCTTTCCCTCTTCAAGCCTGGGCTGAAAGCGGGATGTGGGAGATGGGTTTTACGGCGCTAAGTGGGACTTTCCAATTGTTTTGTGGGCATTTTGGAAAAGTCCCCTCTACAGTCAGGCCTACAGCTAACTCTATTAATCTGTTCAAAATCTTCCTGCTGCTGACCCGGTTAAAAACTGAGCACTGGAAGTAAATTATCCAAGGATTTGGCTCCCCTCCCCCTTTTTTTTTTCCCTTTCAAGTTACTTGTAAACCTGTCTTTCTTTCTGCAGATGTACGTAGCATTCCAAGTGTTCACCAAACAGCTTCTGCCAAAAAATTTCTGCACGGGGGCTTTTTCCCAGAATGATTATTTTATCTGTTTACTCTTTTTACTTTTGATGTATGAATGATTCCCTAAATGGTGATGTATTATTTCTGCTTCTCATCCCAGAGGATTTTAATTTTTTTTAAACCAAGGAGTAAGAAACTATAAAAAGAAAGAAAGAAGCGGCATGCGCGATGTAGCCCCTTTTGCAATATGAACATGGATGGCATTCATCCAGTGCACATCCTTTAAACGCCCACTTATCCAGAACACAGCATTCATTCATGAATTAGAAAATATTAAAATACAAACCTAACCAGACTCTGGAGCCGTTTAGAGTCGGCCCCAGCCTTTGCTCCATTTTGCAGTATTCATCTGGGGCTCTGACAGACATAGCCGTGGCAGCAACGTGTGAGTGTTACTGACTTCAGCCGTCTGCAGACCTTCCCCTGGTTGCTGTGGTGGGAGGGGTAGAACGGATGTCGTCTCAGTTGCTCCCATTCAAAGTCTGGTACATTAGCTTAAATCACCAGTGAAACAGGGTTATGTTAAGATGCCAAATCGTGAACTGCAGCAGCTGAGGCACACAGCTAAACAGATTGAATGGGCCTTTTGCTTCTGAAAAGAACAGACCTGTACAGCCCCCTCCTCCTCCCCATTCTCCTGAACCCCCCCTGCAAATCAGGGGAAGAGGTGGGAGTTAGGGGAAGTGATACCATGATGAAGTGCAGATAAATCAGCCAGAGTGTAACTATCAAAGCCAAGCTACTATTCTGGCTTGCAAACCTTTATTTCCTGAGGCAAAAAGGACCTGGTGATAGGACCTTGTAGGCTGTTTGTTTCTCTCCCAAACGTGTTTTTCTGTCTCAGAACACACAGTTACATCTCATCATGTTACTGCTCCGCCTGCATGCTTACTTGTCAGTGGCAGATGTTTAGTAGGGGAAGGTGAAACTTTTGCTTGGAAACCAAAATAGAGATGTCCGGTAAGAAAACTGTATTATTTAAATTGATTCACATGAAAGTCTCGTCTTTTAATAGGTGAACAAATCTTTTTAATTAAAAGGTTTTAATTTAAGTTTTGTCTTAGTATTTGGCTAGCTGGTGCAGATCAGGTGAGGCTGCTCTCCCTTCGTGTGCCTGTTTTTTTTTTCCTTTCTGCGACTCTCTGTGTCATTTGAGGTTCTGTCAGTCCTCCTAGAAGTCAGAACTGGGAAAGAGACTCCTTTGAAACACACTGAACAAGAAAATGTTTGTTTGTGAGAAAGTGGATTAATGGCAAACACTTCTTGCTGGCAAAAACCTGTCCTAGGTCTCACCAATGGACAACTGGCATGCATCTTCTCTAATGCAAGATATCTCTTGCAGTCTGGTCAGCAACTTGGTTATTACCTGTAGGGAGCTGAGGAGGGTATTTGTTTTTATCCTGCCATTGGTCATGGAAATTGAAAGAACTTTTTTTAATTCGCAGAACTGTAAATATTGTTACTGATCATAACATCCTCCTGACCTCTTCTCAATGCTTGCTCCAATATTTGGCTTTCTGACCTGCTCCAGGAGATGGCAAATTCCACAGGCTGACACCACACTGGAGAGGGAGTGTCTCTTGCCAGGGAGACTTTCAATTTTGCTGAGTGAGCTTCTGTTCTCATCTTTTAGGATGAACAAAAATGTTGGGAACCAATCGGTTGTCCTTAGAACCATCTTGATCACCTCTCCTAGCTCTTTCCTGTGCTAGGCTAGAGGCTCGTATTATTTCCATTCTCTTGTCACCTGACAAGCCTGTTTGTCCAAATGTGTAAGAAATGCTAGGACCCTTTCCCTGTAAGTACACGATCATGTTTCTATCTTGTATTTCATCCATGTTCCTGGCTTTTCCTGCCACTCCATCTGAGAGCTCCCAGAGGAGGAGCAAATCAGAAGTCACCTCCCTATAGCATGCGGCACACGTTCCTGCAGGTTCCTCATAAACCCACAGCTGGAAACATCCAGGAGGACACCTGCTCTGTATGCAGTGCTCAGAGCAGGGTCTCAACAAAGTCAAATGGACTTTCTCCTAAAAGACTTCTTTTTCCCCCCTCCACTGATCCCTTTATCTCACACTTCTTAAATCACAACAAACCAGGACCCTCTGCTTGCCTCAGCAGTGCAGTTGTGTGCAGCGTACTTTCCCTCCCCTGCCAGCACTGCGTATTTCCTGATCATAAGTATGCACTTGTCTCTGTTTGGTACTTTCTGGTGGCTTCATGAAATCTCTTTATGCTGTCACAAATCAAATCTCAGATTTTTGTTGTGGCATCCTATGTAGAGAAAGATAGAAACACTCTTAGAATCAGAGAATCACTAAAGTTGGAAAGACCACTAAAATGATCTAGTCCAGCTATCAGCCAGTCTCCACCATGCCCACTGACCACATCTCTCAGTGCCACATCCACACGGTTCTTGACCACCTCCAGGGACGGTGACTCCACCACCTTCCTGGGCAGCCTCCACCCCTTCCTGCTCTAGAAACAGATATGTACGCTCTTTTCAATTTTGTAACTCAAGGAAACTTTGTCCTTCTGGCATTGTTTACTTTTCTGAGTGTTGTAAAGGCTCCTTTTGGCTGATGGTATCGAGAATCACTTTTGGCTCTTCATAACCTCAAGATGAAATGGAAGAGAAAAGTCTGACTGTGGAAAAAATCTAAAATCCAGATTTTCCAGTAGTTTCTGAGCATTTTAATCTGTGAAGTTGATTTTTTTCATCTATGGACAGTGCTAAAAATCCAATATAGACCTGAAACTTTTCATTGTGTGGGAAGATTTAATATACAAGGATTTAATTTTATTTTTTATTTAGCATAATTTTGTATCCTCTTTGTCCTCTGTCCCCAGTTCCTGGCTCAGTAATGTCTATATTTTTCCCTAGGAAATTTTATCCTCTCTCTTCCTGAGTGCTAAACAGAATGTATTTTCACCTACTGTCAAAGCTACCTCTACATATTACTCAGTTATGGTGTCTCTATCTCTGAGCATAGCTGTTCCAAGGTTTTATAAAGCTGCTCTGCACTTCATACCTTTAGGGGAGGTCCTGCAGGGCCAGGGAACCTCCACCCTTCTTTCCAGTCCACTGCTCCAGCTCTGGGATGATGGCCCTGATTATTCCCAAGGGCACATACTTTACATTTTAGTCTCTTTGAGATGGACCGAAGAATTAAAAATTGAGCCACCAGGTGGACTTCCCTGCTTTTAATTCTGAGAACAGTTAAGACTGTTACAGACAGAAAAATCAGCGGCAAAATTTGGACCCTGCTGCCAACCTCCCTGGGGCTGGAAGCTGTGCCCCAGGCAGCGCTTCACACTCTGCCCTTCTCCAGAGTCGTCCCAAGCACGGATCTGGGCTTGAACTTCCGATGGGTTTTTGTGATCTGGGGTTTTGATTCCATTTCATCTCTAAAGTTTCTTTTTCCAGACCCTTGGGCAGTTGCCCTTTCCTAGAACACACGCTGAGCGCAAGAAACACCCTTCTTAAAAAACACAAATACTCAGAAGAGGAACGTGGAGAACTGAAAGAGCTTTATCAAGAAGTGTTGTTTCTCTGCAAACCCCACATAGGAAACCCTGGCCTCTGCACTCCCTCAGCATTTGCTGTATTTATTTCTTCTCCTCCTTTCCAGATTGGGAGCACTTTCTGCCAAACAGAACAAGGCTTTGTGAGATGAGGAACGGCTCAGAGTTTTGCAGCTTGTAAAGTATGTGCTGCCTCCTCCTGAGAGCTGAACGCTCCCTTCTGCCCCTGCTGCCCCCCTGAGCAGCCCTTCTTAGCAATTCCTCCCTTCTTACCCTCTTTCAGGAAAAGGCTCCTAGCTCCTGGCAGAACAGAAGCAGAGCTAGTTTCACTTCAAAGGAGAGCAGAGGCAAAAAGCAGCAAGTGAAATTGGCTGCCGGAATTGAGGAGCGAGTGATAGAGGGGTGGATGTATCCCCTGAAGCAGGGATTTTCCCTCCCGCTTCTCCCTCCCCTGATATTTCCCCAAGATGGACTCACTTGCAGGTTGATGTTCTCCCCTTCCGAGGCCATCCTGCTGCCCCCAGCTCCCTTCCCTGCAGACAGCACGAGGAGCGGGGCACTCTGCACTCCCAGAGACTCTCTCCTTGCTGGACCAGGCCACTCAACTGCTGGAACAGACCCACTATTCATCGGCCGCGGCCGGCCGCCCGCCTTGGCATCGGCTGGGGGCTGAGAGAGGGGGTGGCAGCCAATGCTGCATTGTCCAAGCAGCGTGTGGAACAAGCTTTCCTCTTAGACTTTCCATGACAGTCGTGCTCATGACATGTCCGTGCTACCTCTCAGAGCCCAGCTGAGCCTCATGAGCTCACTTGGGCTGGGACGCAGGGTTGCAGCCAGTGTACCAAGCGGTTCCTGGCGTGGGCTGCGTGGCTGCAGCCGCAATCCTCAGCTCGCCCAGCCCATCAGCACGCAGCTGAGAGTGCAGATGAAAAACTAACTGGTAAAGAGATTAGGTCCAGAAAGTTATGCCTGCTAGCTGCTGCCACAGCAAAGATATTGTTACGGCTGAGGTAAAATTTCCACTTTGCTCTGTTTTAGTCGCTTCTTCTCATTTTTCTCCCTAGCCAAAATGCCCTTCCTTTTTCCCTCCCCAACACTTTTTCTAGCTTCAATTTGATATAGCTGGTCTTGGCTGAAATCAGATTCTGCTTTTTGCTTAAGTCAAAAACAACTACAAATGACTCTGGAATGGAAACATATGCAGCCAGAATCAAATCACAGTGTAGGAAAATAAGTTACTATTAGGTGGAATGCTTAGGCAGAAAAATCAGTGCAATTCTCTAGATTCCAGAGAAACTCTGCTATTTTGTACCACCTGCAGATCAGGTCGGCTTCTTTGGCTTTTTGAAGGACAATTTCTCTAGTCACAGTAGCACGAAAAATGTGTGGTAAGTAATATATGCTGCCTAAACAGTTTAACCAAATGCATGTCCTAGTGCTCCAGCCTTATAAAAAGTGCTGACAACTCTGTCAGTAGACGATCCTGTTGCACTGATGCTTCCCAGCAAAAGGCCTGGTTTTGCAGTGATAATACCAGTGCTTAGTACTGCAAGTTCATTTCAAAGTGCTGATGAATTTAGTCCCCCTGCATTCCTCTCAAACAGCTTTCTTTTTTTCCTCACAGATGTGTGAGCTGAAACAGTGAGAAATATCCAGTGAGCAAGTTAATACCATGCAGGAAAGAAGGATGAGGATATGCCTCATCTGACCTTTAGGCTGTGGCTCTGCAGCAGCTTGAGCCCACCTTGGCCACAGATGCTGCAGCCTTGCCCAGCTCACCCTTCAGCTCCGGCTCACCCTTGGGCCAACATCAGGCAACTGGGAGCTGACCCAGCCACAGACATACCTGGGGCAAGGAAAGGGGCATAGGCACATAGTTACCATGGAGAAAGGCTTCTGCTACTGCCAAATTATCTTTCACTACACAACGGGTCTACGTGGAGTTGATCAAGCTTACTTTCACCAGGGAGCAGTTATTAATTTTGAGAGATCCTTCTCCTTTAAGTCTGTTGGGCCATGTGGACGGCTCACCTCCCTGGCTATTCTGACTTATAGTAAAAGATAAAGCAACAACAGCTCTTCTGCTGAAAAGATAAGACAGAATTGTCATTTGGGCCCAATCTGGGCCCCCATCCAGCAGCAAGACAATCTAGACTAACAGCTTTCCTTCTAAAGTGAATGACAGAAGCTACAACAAATGGCTTCTGTGTTCTTGCTTTCGTTTGTTTTGATAACACAGTCAGCTTTTAGATTTAATTTTGTCTTCCAAAAGAGAAGAAGGCAAAAAGACTTCGGTTTGCTTAAAAGCTACACTCTGTTTACATGAATTTAGGTGCAGCTGATTCTATAAACACAATGAAAGCCACCTTTATGGCTCCTACTCTTGAATGAGAGACTATGTCTTGTTGTTAGTGAAGACCTTGTTTAAATGGAAAACAAATGTGAGGGGCTACTCCTTACTGCTTTTCAGCACCTGTTGGCTTTTTTTTTCCTTACTGAAAAGTAAGTGCACTGTTGCAGGGATGAAAATATAGACATTTACTTGTTTTCAATTACTTTTCTTAGCATATTCTAAAAAAATATGGTTGACTAGTTTATAAATAATATATTGTTTATTAATAGATAATTTGCACTGGATGTGCATCCACTTTGTTTGTTGAGGCCACTGCTGGGAGTCACGAGGAGTTCATGCTGTGCAGGTTTTTTGTGAACACATCTCCAGCAAATGACCCGTGAAGTCTGGCCAAAGTTTTTGAGTCCCTACACATGTCACAGGCATAAAAACAAGTCCAAAATAGCTTTTGGTGGTCAGACAGGAATGAAGTATCCATCACTTTTCTTGATAGATAAACAAAAATCACCAGTGAGCTAATTTCGGACAAGGCTGCGTGATATGTAAGAATGTACCTTTTTCAACTGTTTTTCTTAGTACTGTATCTGAATGCTATGCTACTTTTTTTATTTCCTCATGCTCTCCAGAGAGGTATTGCAAGAGCAATAATCTTGTGTAACGTCCTCAAACTACCTACAGAAATCAGTCACAGCTTGCAGTAACTCTTGTGTCCTTCACTTCTGTCAAACTAGATTCCCAGTTCACTCTCCCAAGATAGCATGAAGGAGTTCTTCTGCAAAGCATGTTAGGAGTAATGGCTGTAACAACCGTCCTTGGAGTATCTGGAGCCAAACACATTAGAAAGAGAAGACTTCAAACAAAAACATTCTTCCTGGAAGTTATTTGTATATATCACTAACAGCAAAGCTCGGAACTGGAAAATGTGAGGAGAGAGAGGTAGGTTTATTTTAACTCGAATTGTAATAGCATACTAAGAAAGAATGCCTCCATAAACACAGATATACCTAAGATTTTCTTGTTCCTAAATTTGATTACAAAGGATTAATTATCTTTCCAGTAGTTGTTATGATGCCAGAACATACCATTGTAAAGGTTCAAAGATTAAAGTATAGAAAATGCAGCATGACTTCTAAAAGAGATTCTGACATGAGTGGCAGCACTTGCTAGTTTTAGGGTTAATGATCCCCCTTCTTAGACTCTGTGTTTATCCCACAAGATAAGTGAGAGAACTCCTAAACAGGTCTGTTTTTGATTTCGTTAGTCTTTTTGGTGACATATACAAGAGATGAATGGGGAAAGTGCAGTGTTCCTTGAAAGGAGGGTGGGGAGCACTTGGGGCATGACGGAGAACAAGTATATGATTTCCCTTGCAAGATCAGCCCACACTAGCTGATAGCAGAGGGGAGGCATTGCAGAGAAGCCATGTTCCCTTGGGAGGAGCGCTCATGGTAAAGATGCTCATTTCCACCCCATTATCTTCCTTCCCATATGCCAGCCAAACTGCTTGTGCAGCCACCCAAGAGACCAGACAGAATAACTTATTCCAGCTGGAAAAAAATATATATATCTGGCCATTTTTTTTTTGGCTGGGATCAAATCTCTGACCTGGTTCTGCACATAACTGCACAAATGCTTATGCTGGCAATAGCAAGGGTGCCCAGTGGGGAATGGAAAATGCTGCTGGGAGTGGAGAAGGGTGGGGACAAGCCGGTTCAAGCAGCATTGCTGCTGGATGTGTAACCATGGCATAGCAATGCTGGTGCCATCGGTGGGGCTGGCCAATGCAGAGGGGGTGTGGGAAGAAGAGCTGCAGTTCCCAGGCCTCAGCACTGGCCTGCAGAGTCTGCTGGCAGCAGAAAGCCATGCTGCCCAAAGATTGATATGAGAATTGCTCTTCTACATCACTCTCAGATTTCTTGTGGTGCTTAGGAGAGAACCATAACCAAGACCACAAGAGTTCCTGTTGGACAACTATGCTTCTAACCAAGCAAATAACAGGCTACTTCACTTCTTAACCCTTCCCAGGCCTTGATTTTTTGTTGTAAAAGTGGCTGTATTTTGCCTTTGAGACAACCTCTCTCCACTCTATAATTTTGGGCCTTCTCTTCACTGTATCAAAAAAGGAGAGTCCTCATAATCTGTTATGGGTGCATATCCTCTAAGAGAGCATGAAAAGATTTGTTTAGCTTTACAGAATGAAAAACAAGAGGGATATTGATGCCATCTTCTAAGATGGATAATACCAAGGAGATAGAAGCCCGGCATTAGCACAGGAACTAATTTATAAACTGACCAAGTTTATAAACTGACCATATGACCAAGAAAAAAAGCTAGGTTAGAAAAATTTAGAAGGCTCTTGTCTGCCTAAGTGAAGATGTTTTGGAAAAGCCAGCCAGCGAGAGTAGTGAGGAGAAGCAACTAAACCAGCCTGGAGATGGAGACTGCTTAACCTACTGAGGGGATTACCTGGTATCATAGAATCATAGAACCATAGACTGGCAGCATGGTAGTGCATACCACAGCAAAAGTGAAGGCAAGCAACTATATAGCCAAAAGGTCCTTTTTTTTTTTTGTAGTATATTAAGAAGCATTAGTCCCATTGTCTTTCAATGAGTGGTAGGGTTCTAGCTCCTAGAAGGCAGGACTAGCATCACCTTTAACAGGAAAGAACCACAGAGCACAGTTGGAAAGGTAACAAGGTAAGGAAGGCTCTGGAGACTGAGAACACAAAGAGGCAAGCAAATTTCAAAAATTCTCCCAAAGGGTAACAAATGAACATGTACTTATCCAATGAATTATTAAATTATAAGAAAACAAGGTTAAAAAGGATTTTGAATGGTCACAGATTGCTTCTCCTGCAACAGCAGCTCAGTGGTGCTTGTCCCATTGGCACAGACGTTGCCCCAGCCTGCTCCAAAATCATTCCAGCTGTGGAGATTTCCAAGGCATCTCATCTGAGTGCTTCAGTATCACAACCATTACAGCTAGAAATGGCTTTGCTAAAGCCCAACTTAATAAATAAATAAATCAGCCTTGCTACAATTTTAGCCTGTTACTCTTATCCTCTCCATGTGGGAGAGAAAAGATTATTTCCTTCCTCTTTGCTGTGGTGGTTTACATTTTTGAGGACTGTTATCATGTCTTTTTTCAGCCTTCTCTATACTTAAGGAAACAAAAATTCTTTTGCCATTTCCTCACAGATTATATTTCATAGATCACCAAGTGTTCTTGTTGCTCTCTGAACTCCCATCAGTTGAATAATTGGAGAGCTTTGAACTGTTGGCAGCCTGCATTCATTTAGCACAGGTGAAAATAGTCATAGCGATGCAAGGGAGAGAAATAATAGTGGAATAATCTTTGTATTTGGTCTGATAGTAGGAGTCTTGGGCACAGACTGAAACTTTTGAGGGATCCAACTGAGAGTGAATTTTCTGTCTGTCCTTGAGAGAAAATCAGTAATTCCAGCTAGCCAGACAGGATGCATGCTAGACAAGGAAGATTCTTACAGCACTCTTCAAATTTTTAAAATGTTGTGGTAAGCCACATTCAGAAAGGGAGAATAGATTGAAGGTGGATCAGGCTGCAGGGAGCCCAAGGTCACCTTCTGACCACCACCTGAAGGTCATGTAGCTAAGCAGCTAATGATAATTCCCAGAAATCCTAGCAGCTCAGGCTTGCTTTGGCTCTCAAAGGAGTAATTTAGAGTGGTGATGGTGAAACCGTATTCAATTTGGGGAGAAGTTCTTGAGGCCTGAACACTGTCTCCTGGATGTGAGACTGTTGGTATTTGTCTTCCTCAGATGAACACCTGCTATTGCAAAGGTAAGTTAAGACAGTTAATTAACCACAGGTCTCACAGAAGAAGGCAACACTCCAGAAGTTGGGAGCCCATTGGGGCTACAGCCTGACTGATGCTTCCTTGGGAACCCACTTGGATAAAGAGCTCCTGTGTTGATCCTTATCTCATACGCAGGCTACAAGATGTTAGAAAGGGGTTATGTGCACTCCAGTATATATCCTCCCTCTGCAGCACCTCAGCCACGGCCTACAGAAATTACAGGTTGCTTCACACTCTCTTTTCATCTCATTAGTTCAAGGCAGGCCAATCCCTAAAACTTCTCCAGCAGCGGTGGGTCAGGAGGCATGCATGTGTACCTGCGCACGCACAGAGTCACACACCCCTGTTATGTGATCATTGCTAATGTTGTGTGGTCCTTCACAGTCAGAAGAAATTCTTTTTTTCTGAGTCCTCCTGTGATTACCTAACCACCTCCGTGAAACTTCTGAACCAGAAATTTGCTGCTGTCTAAACTTCCCTGTGGATATTTCTACTGACTTCAGTGCTTACAGTCTAGATCCATATCTGAGTTGGGCCTCAGCAGCGTTTCTCAGCTTTGCTGTGTCTGCCAGCTTTGAGAGCCATTTCCCAGCACAGATTTTGGAAAGTTCAGCTAATTAAAACTCTTACGTGTTTCTTTGCTTTTCTTCTGGAAGTCTCCTCTGAATCTAGCCCTTGGGAAATGGTCAAAGTAAGGATTCTTTGCCCTTCTTGCCCCTTTCTGTATGGTACCCTTCCCCATGTTCCTCTCTACCTGAATGGAGACTTTCCCATATCTGACCCTGGCAGCAGAGCTTGTCATGGACACATTTCATGCTCTGAACAAATGTTGTGAAGCTCCCAGTGTGCCAGTAGCATGTCACCTGTATGCCATTTTCTCAAGGGCCTAGAACTTGAAACTCAAGTTACTGCTTGTACAGAGTATTTCAGAATATCCAGATCACTCTCATTCACTTCAGCTGGAGCTAATATAATACATCTAGCAGAAAGTAAACCAACTTCTTTCAATTAACTCCTCCAGCTGACTCCTCCCAGTGCCCTGAGAGCTGACCCAAGGATGAGTGAGGGGTAGGTCTGGAAATGACATGTTAATGGCATTCCTTTCTGCTTATTCCCACCTTAACACCACACGCTGGCTATAAAAGAAATCCTCAGCTTTACTTACTGTCTCCCTTCCCCCATCTGTGCACTCCTGACAGAGTTCCCAAATAAACCTTGAAACCCACTATCAGTTGTAAAACCTCTAATCAATGAAAGACACAGGAGCCAGTAATATGAAACCCTTTGCCTCAAGATCTCAGTACTTCTTGCTGAACATCAATCTTTGAGGTCAGGTATTTGAGCTGCTGTTTGGCTTGATGCTCGATGAATGCAAAGTCAAACAAGGGACAAGCCTGAATGGGTTTACAAGGGAAGCAGCATCCTGACTCCCAGCAAAATGGACACTAAAAGGGCATAATTGGGTAGGAAAGCAGCTGGGGGACTGACAGCAGGGAAACATGGAGAGATTTTGTACGGAGGGACCTAGAGCACTGGGCTGCTTTGCTCCCAGGTATCGATGAAAAACAGGCAGCTCCAAAAACAATGACTGCAAATAACAAGAGACATAATTTGCAGTGAAGTGTTTTAAGAGCAAAGTATGTGAAAGATAGCTAAAGATAATGCCTCCTACAAAGCCCCTCCAAGTCCACAGAATGTCCTCTTGTCTACAGTGAGCTTAAGAGCAGGCCAGAAGGGAGAGAGCTAGGGAAGGGAGGGGAAATTCTGCTCATGTTTGAAGCAGGGAAGAGGGGTTACTCAGGGAGGTAAAACTATAGCTGCAATGGGACGGAATTAAACCAGCAGCACCTGGCTATTAAACAAAAAGTGCCAAGTTTTTGGTGTCCTGTCTCTGGGAAGAGAAAGACCTGTGTTTTTATGATGGCTCTAATTTGAAGTGATTTAGGTCTGGAAAGTGCATTGCAGTGAAATAAAATAATTGATTTCTTATGGTGTAAAGTGGGATTAGGAAACTTAATACCACTGTCATACTAGTGTCTTCTTCTGTGTCCTCTTGCTTTCTTGCTGCTGGGTTCCTAGGGAAAACAGAATTTTCAGTCCCACACATAATTTCTGTGGGGACATTTATGATTACACTGTTCCTCCCTGATAGGATCTTACCCACAACAAATGGAGATGAAGAGGTTTTAATGTCTGCTCTCTTCAAACAGTTTTATCAACAAACAGCTGAGAACTGTTTACATTTTAAAGACAGCCTATTTAGTTAAAATGCCTTGTGTTCCAAGTACTGCTGTTACCACAATGCTTCAGGTCAAGTCCAGGAATACAAAGTGCAATGATGTATATTATTCAGAGGTCATGTTACTGAGGGCTGTCTAGAGACTCATCTAACCCACCCTGAAGTCTGTGGAAGGGCTTCCTTTGGCTCTACGGGCTTAAGAGCAAGTAAATACCAATTCAGGAACTAGGTGCAAAATATGTATTTATTTGCTGGCAAAATCCCTTCTTGGGCTGCAAATTGCAAATCAAAACCTCGTGCTTAATCTGGTTTGACAAGTATTTTGTATTGCACAGAGCAGACACAAGAGCTGCTCAAATATTTTTGCTTTGGCTTTGTCACTTCCACAGCATTTGTGATATTTGTGAGTAGCCCTTTTAGAAATCTTTTGCAGTAACACTTCCTGTTGGAATGGGAGAATTTCAGGCCTGAGAGTAAGTCCTGATGATCCCCAGTCCCTACAGTTTTCGCTCTGAATCAGACACAAGTATATCATTGGTGTGGCTCCAAAAGGCTTTGCTGGAATCCCTCTGATTTACACCCATATGAGATCAGCGTTAGGCCCCAGTGTTTTCATTTTTCGTTTGTTATTCTTGGCCCTACTGTCCTTTTACCATCATTGAATACAATGTTCCTAAAACACCAGATGTGCTTGTGAGATGAGGGAATACTGCGAAAAAAAAATAAATAGATCACGGGGATTCGCTAAACAAAGCGTTGTTTTCTTTTGCCCTGCAGTCTTAATGCTGAGCTTTCACACCAGTATAACAGCTTTTATTTCTACGGGACTGTTTCTGATTACAGTTGAGAAGTGAAGTTTTAATCCTTTCTAGTATAAGGGCTTCTGTTACAGCAGCTCCTTATCAGGGTCATTGTGCAGCACTAGCTTGTATAATGACTGATGTTTAAATATATGACATTAGCCATGGACTGTGTACTAGTTCTGGCTTTCCAGTCACTTTTCTAATATTTCACTGGTACTACTTACTGGTTCCATACTCATATGGGATTGTTATTTCTCTTTCACTAGTAAGTGACACATAACTCCCTTAGTGAGATACCAGCTAAATAGCAATACCTGTTATCACGTAGTTTATACCTGTTAAAACTGGTGGGAGATCCAAATCTGCCCCAGTACCCCTTGATGTAGGAGGAAGAGCAGGTTCAAATCTGCAGAGTGCTGACCACTCCAAACTGAAACAGCAAAGCATTGAGCAAAGTGCTGAGCTTTAGGTGAATGAGTAATGTGACCGAACGACCTGGCTGCCTGATTTGCACAGCCAAGCCCTGTGTGAACACGGGCTCTAAGGCTGTGTGATCACCTGTAACATTTCATGCTCAAATCTGAGACCTAGTTGCTATAGCCAGCTCCTCAGTCACCTGTTTAAAGGTCTGAGCACTTTCACTGATTGTGGAAGTTACAGGGAGTTGTTTTCTCCCACCAAGAGATAAGTCATTCATTGTTGCCACTGAAGACCAGGCTGCAGGTAAGGGAAAAGAATGGTTGAGGGGAAAAAAGCAACAACAACCTGAGAGCATCAGCAATGACATTCTTCTGTGTATCCCATCAGAAAGTAGTTTGCAAGGGTGAGCTGATGCTAAAGAATTGCTTATCTTTAATTATCTTTGGGGATGATAAATGTTCTGAAACATTTCTAATAGAACTCTCAGTCCTGCAGGCAGCAACAGTAAAATTTGTACTTTAAAGTCACATTTTGCTCTCATTTATACTGCAGTATATTTGGAGATGATCATTTATGTCAGAAATCTATCTCAAATTAATGCTGGTGCAGATGATGACAGAGTCTACTCCAGCTAGTATGCACTTTTTGCTGCTCCTACGAAACCACATTCAAATGAAGCAACAGGAGCAAGATCCAACCCTTTGCTGCATGGGAGTGAGCAAGAGCATCGGTACCTCCAAATGACAGCATGTCCATCATGCTTGAGCTGTGAAGCAGGGGTCTGCCAAGAGGTGGAAAAGGTGCTCCCCTTGCTCCAGCCTTGCTTCACAGGCATCCACTACTGACTTGGATCCTTCAGCAGAAAGCATAGACCATGTGGCAGAGGCCTACAGGTGGGATTGCATCTGGATGACCATTTATTATGTCCGCTTCTTCAGGCATATGCTCTTCTTATGAGGTACTGCAAATTCATGTGGGCTTAGTTCCCCTTTTACTTCAAACAAACAAACAAACAAAAACAACCCAAAAACTGTGAGCCAGTTTCCAGGACATTGTTTAGCAGGCAGAGTGGTTTGTGTTGTGGTGGCAGCTCTAAAACCAAGGATTTAACTAATTGAGTCAGTTAAAATCCTGTATCACTTTCTGGACTTTATAAAAATGTAGATCTCTCTTATTCTGATAACATTCATGATGGGTAATTGATTCATTTGTGCCTAACGTGCCCAGGAAAGTGGTGGAGTCACCGTCCCTAGCGGTGTTCAAGAACCATGTGGATGTGGCACTGAAGAACATGGTTGGTGGGCATGGGTTGGCAATTGGACTAGATGATTTGAGTGTTTTTTTTTTCCAACCAATCAAATTATTCTATTCTTTTTTTACTAATGTTATTTGCAACTATATGCCTTAGAATCCACAAACAATATTTACTGTTTTCCATCCTGGAGGTGGCTGATTTACAGTGGTGAACAAAATGCTCTTTGTGTATATGGTAAGTGATCAGCTGCTGAATTTCATTAGGTACTTGGTGACCTTTGGACTGGGGATGCACTATGTGTTGGTCACTCCTTGGCAGGAGTATATATGGGCTCTGGATGATGGGTAAAGTGAGAATTCCAGAGAACTGAACAACACAGATGAAAGGTTATGATAAGCCATCCTTTCTCTCACACACACTCTTTTTTTAAAAAATAAATCATTATATTTATTTGTTTTTCAATGTTACAAAAGAAAGTGTGTCTAAAAAGGATTTTCTATCGCGTAAGTAAAAGGTGTCAAAGTGATTCAGAAACTAAAATCTCCTCTCTAATCACAGCACAAGCTATAAAAATCTTCCCCTTTCTACTGTCTTACCCAGTACATTTCATCTGGGATCTGAAGGGGCTGCTCAAGGAATTAGAGATAATGTTGTATCTGTATGTTTGTACATGTTTGTAAAAGTCCGCTATGGTGTTTGTCATATGGACCTGTCACAGGTGGCCACCTGTTTGCATGCCAGGCGTTCTGAGGGCTTGACAAAAACACACTAAACATAATGAAAATGTCTCTAAATGTCTCTAAATGTAATTTAGTCTCTAAACTTTTCATTCTGCTACCATGCTTGTGCAATTTCAAATGATCCTCCATTCCAGTAGCCTGACTGAGCATCAGCATTCATTTACAAGGTGATTGGGGTTCTGCTTAAGCAAAGTAAAAATACATACAATTTGTTTTTCGGTCCACCATCCCATACTTAGTTCTAAGTAATCTCATGTCAAGTTGATGGCCCAGGCAGAGGCATCCTCCTTTTGTCTATAAGCACTTACTCCAGCGGCAGAACAAAAGCCTTTCTGCTCTGATCCTTAACAGTACATCTTCCTACAGAAGCGACTTCACATGGCAGCCCCTCCAAGTCCTTGATCTCTCTGCCAGCCTCTGTAACAAAGGTGCAGATTTGCGATGGTGCTTTCTATGATGTGTTTCCCTAGCAGAAACTCAATGGGAATTTCAAATTGTCTCACAGGGATCATTGCTGTCTAATATTATTATTCACTGATGTTCTAAAAATAGTTGTGATTAGATTATAATAGATAGAAACCCACGGAAATGGCTCAGAATGATAACAGTTATTTTGGAATGAGCACTATTTTTTTCCTAATGAAATCCATCACTATGCTAGAAAAAAAAAATTGCTCCCAAAGGAAAATATTTTATTATTTTATATGCCTATTAACTACCATGAAGGGTATTGGTGATTTATTATTTTTGTTGTTGGTTTTGGACAGAAAAGCCTGGATTGCAGATGCCAAGAAATATGGTAACAACAGCATTTCTCACAAACTTCACCCGTTTTGTGAAGTGTTGGCCGTGACACCTGATTATGTGACTGCCCATTGTGTAGGAGTTACAAGGTCACCGTGAACTAAACAAAGGAAAACCGTGGTCTTACCCAGTATACAGCCCACAGCAAACACAAAGTGTGTGGGGAGTAATGAGTTTACATGATAAGGTAACCATCTTGCTTGCCTGAAACAGGACTTCCAAAATCCACTGTTTATAACTATCAAATCTCTTCCTTACTCACTATTTTCCCCCCTCCTCTCTTTAGAATATAATCGTTGTTTTGGGTGCCATTGTCCTTGAAAACTGCTTCAGAAGCTTTTCCCGTCGGGTAGCATCAGCTGTGAATGAGAGCAGCCTCCTTAGAAACTGCTATTTTATCCTGGTCACCTGCAGATGTGGGCTCTGAGCCTTCAGTACCTGTTCTCCAACTTCAGACATGACAGCCAGATGTTTTCTCTCGCTGCCCAGGCTGCTGGCAGCACAATAGCTCAGTCAGTAAGGGTAAGAAGAAATTGGAATGGCTTTACTAGCAGTTTGAATGGAGTGATGCTGATAGAGGAAAGTCTCTGTTCTTTACCATCACAGGCCTGTCTTGCCTCCCACCAGCTTATGATAATGAACACCATAAGTGCTTGCCTGAAAGCATCTCATTTTAGGCTTTTTCCCCATAATAAATCAAAGCAAAACAACAATTCAACCCATCAAACAGGAAAAATCCCTACTGTCCTTTATCCCCAGCAGAGGTGCTGGATATCCTAGGGGAAAGGGTTGCCTTTGTGCTGGGACAGGTCTCTGTCCATCCCTGACTGAAGCTGCATCCACTCCTTATTTGCATCTCTCATGTGGGACCTGTACCCTCAGGCAAATTCCCAGCACCTGTGCATGTTTCATTACAGAGCCGGACCAGCTGCTCCACCAGCTTCTCAAAGGACTAACATGCTCTGCTACAAGCAGCCCTCTGGGGGAGTGGTTGTGTGCCCTTCTGACAGGCCCCACCCCAAAAAGGAAGATGCCTTTTTGTCCTTCGCTTGCCCTAAAGCAGAAATGAAAGGGACTTCAGGAACGCTACCAGCAGCACTGGGGCCTGGTGGTGTGGGCATCTGGCTGTGTGCTACATCACGTGTGGGGTGGGGTGTGACACCAATTAGTTTCGGTTTGGAAGTGATGAGGAGAAAAAGGGAAATTCCATCCACATCACAGGATTTTGGTCTGCTTTGTTTTTTGATTTTTACCCCTGCATCTGACTGCTTGAGGTGCTCCTGTCTTCCAGCATAACAGGAGATCAAGTGGATAATAAAAACAGCTGGAAAAGAGCTCCAGGAAAAGAATGTAAAGAAGTAAAATAGAGCACAACTAAAAAAAATAAATTGTATTTTCCCAGAAGAACTTAAATGGAATAGGCAAAAAGAATTGAATTACTATCACCCAGTAGTAGTTGTGCTCTATAAGTGAATAATCACTGGTTTAACAGCTTGATGGCAAACCTAATTTTCTAAGGAAACCATACAGCAGACAGACTTCGGGTTTTGAAAATGCTTTTTGTGAGTTCCCTGCCCAGAGAGCTGCAAGGCTTTACTACAGAGGGTTGCACAAGCTCGAATATCTCTTGGGCTTTGGGCTCTCTGTACCAGGGTTCTGAAATCTTCTCCTGATCATTTCAGAGATCTGTTTTCTTTGAAATTTTTATATACTTCAACTTTTTGTACCTCTTTAAAGTTTTTACTCATTTCTCAGTTGTAGTACAAATTAGGACTAATTCCATGGGACTCAGCGGTGCTCATCATGAAGCCTGCCTCAGTGAAACAGTGTTTTTTAAATTAAAAAAAAATTGTTTTTCCAGCAGCATCGGCATTTCCTCCTCCTCCCCAAATCACCTCACCTTTTTCCAGTCATCTATTCTTTTGGCTATTATTTGAAGTACACCAGTAACAATATTGATGTAAGTTCAGTCCAGAGCGCTTAAAATAATAGAAAGCCACAGGCAAACCCTTTTGCTTCTTTTTGTACTCCGTGTGGAACTGTTAGCACAATAGCTGAGGGCTGATAATGAGCAATCCTGTTGCGAAGGATCCTGGAACAGTAAGCTGTTTTTGCGTGCTGATCCAAAGTATAAAGAAGTTAATGGATGGCTTTATTCTTTGGGCTCCAAGGTTATGCGATGGTATCAGGTTTTCAAAGGATGTATAATAAGAGAATTGTTTGGGAGAGATAACAGCTATTTGTGGCTGGATGGGTATAATGTGCTATTCATTCTGAAACTTTTTATCATGCAGTAAAATAGGCAAATAGGTAAACTTGTTTGCCAAAGGATTTAATGCAAGAGAAAAGTAATATTTTTGGAAGGGCTGTATTCCTTGTCTGGTGTATCTTACTTATACATCTGACAGCAAAGTTTGGCTGCTGATGGGAAGTGTGTTTTCAATCAAGATAGCAGGATGTGCAGAATTACCAGAAAAGACAAATATCTCTTGAATGGTGTGAAAAAGAGAAGAAAACCATGCAACAAAGCAAAAAGGATGAACCTATTCTCAATTACACATCCACAGTCCAACTGACGTCTACAAGGGCTGCATGATTTAGTGCACACGAGCAATATTTACCTCAAAAGGTCTAAAATAATTGGGAGGGAATTGCTGATGACTAACGGGGAAGTTCCAATGAGAAGTACCAGGTTGTGCTTGAAAATGTAGAATGACTGAAAATGAAAGTAATTTGATAACTGAAGATGGAGAGAAGAAGGTCAGAAGTTGAAGACACCAATGGAAGCCAGGAGAGAAAGCATGAGCGCTGGTGCTATGTTCAGGCCAAAAGAAAGCTCCAGCTTCAGACCCGGGAGCCCGAGATAACAATCTTGTGCCAAGAGGCATGGCTCCATTACTGCTCTCCCACTAATGCAAAGGATAATAGAATCAGGGTGATGCTGGTCTGGAAGGGGCCGCAGTAAGGCCTTTAATTGGTTTCCTGCCGAAAGGCAGAATGCATGGTACTTATGCTATTTCTGGTAGTTGTTCTCGGGCCTGTTCTTAAAGGCCTCCAATGATGGAGGCTTTGCAGACTCACAGAAGAGGGCAGGGAGTGGTGATGTTTGATGCGGGCTAATGGGACAGAAATGCAAGCAAAGGTGGGGAACCAGGATGAACTAAGGGCAAGAGTGTGATAAAAAGAAGAAAAAGTGACAAATCTCAGCCATAACATCAAGCATAGATGGGGCACTGAGGGCCATGGGTAGTGGGCATTGTGGTGATGGGATGATGGTTGGACTAGATGATCTTAGAGGTCTTTTCCAACCTTAATGATTCTATGATCTACGTGAAAAATCCAAAGAATGTGGGGCATAGGATAGGAAAGACGAAACTGTTTGTCAGGAATTAGCTGAGGAAATGTGGTGTTCACACAGGAGGAAGTTAGGTAAGGGAAAGGGGACTTGTGTAACAGGAAATGTGGGCTACTATTGAATTCCCTGCATATTTGATTTTTTAAAACAGTATTCTTCTTGTTGCTTGACCAGTGATCACATGGACATTCATACAACTTCCAACCTGATGTCCCTGTACATAAACAGATTGCGCATCATGAATTGTTGTGGCCTAACAGTGGCTGTTGTAATTGCCAGAGCCATGAGTAAGGGGCTCAGAATCAGCACTTAAGTGTTTCTGTATCAAGATGAGAGCACAGCACAGTGAAGTATGAAAACCTAGCCAGTGACTTGAAGTTCATTCCTGGACGTCTGCCAAGTAATGCTACCGCTGAGAGGCTGTTAAATCACTGGGGAGAACTTTTTTTCTCAGATCACAGATTTTGTATATACATTTTTACAAGCAATTCAAATCTACTGAAAAACAGGAGACCAGTACCACTCGAGGTAAGTAAGAGAAGGGAGGAGAAAATGGAGGCTGAGAACATCAGCTGGTGTGAATTATCTTCCTGTCTGCACTTGCTGATACAAGAACACTCACTGAGGGCTGGAGATAAATTGCAGAAAGGCATCCTCAGGACTTCGTTTAGATACTTAACACTAGTATGATTCCAATATAGTTTCAATAGTTAGGGATATCATGGGAGAATGTGTGTCATTCAACAGCTCAGGCTAAGTCAGGTGTCCAGTCAGACTACAGAATGATCACTTATGGCTTTTAAGTTCATGTGTTCAAACAGTGTCCGCAACCAGCTGGCAACCCCATTTGTGCTGGTCCATACCTGAAATGGAAATTTCCTCGGAAGAGCAGTGCTGCTTCAAACACACACATCCCATCTAACCAGCACAGAGGTGGCTCTGAATAGCCAGATGGTCTTCTTTAGAACAGGAGGCAGATGGAAATCAGGAAGAGATTCAAACTCCCTAAAAAGAGCTGAAGTTACAGCGCACAGTATGTGGCCATTCATTATCACTGCACATATTGTCTTGACACTGATTGCACAGAGGGATGAAAATCCATATAAGACAGGGTAAGTTAAACAGGGTTATACTTGCTGATATGATTTTTAAGCACGTATCTCGCACATCTTGGCAGAAAACAACAGAGAAGCTGCATTGTAGAGAAACTCCCCTCTGGCTCTCTTAAAGGGACTGCACCTTGAATTGAACTACTGTGTGTAGTAGTATGGTGCACTAAAGGTGTCCCAGGTTGGACAGTGATGACAGAAGCTTGATAATAATGCTTATCTTACTTCTAAGTAAAGAACAACACTATACTACATCACCAGCTTTGGGCCTAAACTCAGCCTCTAATAATGAGATGATGTGAGGATTCAAGGCTGGAATGACACTGAGGAACTGTAGGTACAAAAGGATGCTCTTCAGCATCTCTGTGCAGGGCCTCGCTGCCCCTCATGCAAGAGACTTCCTAGAAAAGAGCTGTGCTCTGCATAGACAGAATAATAATGATTGCTTTGCGGGGGGTGGGTAATGCCATAGAAAGCCAGCCTCTGGCTGATATGTCAGATGTTGAATACATTATCCAAGTGCAGCAGAATTATGTGATTACTCGGGAGAACATCCCTGAAGTAATAAAAAGCTTTGAGGGTGAGACAGGATCTCTAATTCAGATGAAAATATTACTTTCTGCCTCTTCTCAGTGCAGCGGTGAAGTGTCACTGCAACATTGGCCAGCAGACAGCTGTGCCACCATAGCTCAAGACCTCCTGGCCCTTTCTTTCCTAGAAAGTTTTAAGTTAGCCAGCTGAATTGTATAATACACAAACTCTCATGAACCCAACCTAGGACAAAACCAGACAAAAGTGGTCATTCTGGCCACCACAAACAAGGGTGATAACTGTTTGCACAGCAGCCAGGGTGAACCTGCCGTCCCCACTGCTGAAACCCTGCCTGGATTCCACCCATGTGACTTCACTCATGAGACGAGTCCTGGTTGCATGTGTTGCTCCAAGGCCAAGTTTGAGGCAAGAGATTCCTTCTCTGTCTCCAGTGTTATTTTGGTATATTTTATTTGGCCCAGAATTTGGGAAAACAAGAGGGAAGTTTTCCATAGGGAGTGGAGTGAGGAGGCAGGAAGGGCTACCATATTTCTCCAGACGGAAACTCCTACAGCGTTAGAGTCCAGCACTGCTGCAAGTGTCAACAGATCAAATATGATACTGAAGGCCCTTTGCCAACTCTTCGCTACTGAAGCAACAAACGGGGAGGAAAGCAGGATCTAATCTCCAGTACCACTGAGCTAGGTTCAGCCTGTGCTGCAGAGGGATGGAGCAGGCAGAAAGCACTAACTATCCTCTCCTTCTCATGCAGTACAACGTAGGCTGGTCCAGCGCCCGCGGCAGGACAGGGCTGGCCTGCAGAGGCTCAGGCCATCTGCTGCATCAGATATGGTATTAGCTCCTCTGTGATAGTGTCTTAACATATGGAGACCTCACCCCAGTCGCTGCCTCCCAAGGAAGCCCCTGAAAACTAAATTGCCTCCAGAGCACCACACCGAGCACTGTGCCCCTCCGTGTCAGCAGGTGTGATTCAGACCGATAGCTGCTGAGGGCAACAGACTGAGCAGTAATTAGCTGCTGTTAGTCATCCTCTTCCCAAGTACGAGTGGTATAACATTTGATTATTTCAACACAGTTGGATGTGGGAGGGAAGGTAGGCCTGGAAACATTCTCCTGACAGCTTTCTTCTCTGCTCTTTTAAAATACCTCTTGTGCCAACTTTCAGCATAGCGTTTCAAATAAAATGCTATTTCCTCTTGTAGGGCAGTGAGGAAAAAATGCTGTCACAGGTTTTGTAACAAGCATTAGGTAAGCAATAACTGTATCTGTTGTGCAATGTGGGATTCAGGTAGGAAAACTGTCCATAGACGGCTGAGAGGCACTGCATGTCTCAACAACCTGGAGAAGGTGAGATCAGCACAGAGAAGGGTCTGGGCTGAATGTGTTAGTGGGGCAATTTCACACTGGTAAGCATGAAGAACAAAAAGGGAGAGTTCTTAGAGAGAAAGATACTAAACTGACCTTCTGAAGAAAATGTGGATTACTTGTGTTCAGCTAAGCTGTTCTTGTTACCTTCTCATAACACTGTGGAAGTGCTCAGTGGTCTGCCTTCAGCAAGCTGCTGTTTTTCTGGTATACATCTCACCTACCATGCAGTGTTAAGCCTGTTGTTAATGGTGGTGTTGGTTCATATTATTAAAAACATATCCTCTAAACAGGAAAAAATAATAAAGCTTCTGTGAGGATTTCACTACACTTTTTCTTTTTCCTCTTCCTGCCTAAATATCTCACCCTGCTCCTGAATTCACAATGACCCAGAAGTCTGGGAGCTGCCTTTCTCTTACTTTTCTCTTGGGCAAACAAGTCCAAAATTCCTGTCTATCTTTTGCCATATCACCTGGAATACTGAACCTCTCTCTGAAGGTCTTTGTGTTTGTCTTCACAAAATCCTGGATACAGAAAAACAACCTTGGAGGGAAGAAACTTGTTAAGGCATATGAGATGTCGACAGATCTTGAGCAACTAAAATGTCCTCAAAATCCACAGAGTGCATTTCTGAGGGGCTAAAGAAGTTTTAACAAGGAAATGTCCCATATATAATAATATTGGGCTTATTCTGGGAGGGCTTACAGAGAATCAAATGAAAAATATTTGGGATTCTAGCGTTGCCATATCTGGACTAAGAGTGTCCACTGCACAAGTGCAGCCCGCATTGCTGTTTTATGTCTGCCTATTTCACTCTTACCAAGCAAACTTGAAAGAAAAAGGAATTCAGACACCAAGCTAAATGTATGTTCTGAAATTGCTTAGTCCAGCATTTAGAGCATATTGTTGTAGGCTTGCTTTTAAAAAAAAACTCTGAACCAGCCAGCTGAGTGAGCTGAGTTGGTAACGAGCAGATCAGAAACCACACCATAGTGGTGGTTACTTCCCCTTCTTGCACAAAGACCTCAGCAACACTGATAAAATGATATGAACCGCCTAATACATTGGCATGGTGTACAGGTGCTACCAGTTTTACAGGTGCTAAAAGGGTGTATAACTTGGTTTTGAAACAGAAGGGGTGGATGACCAAGAAAGTGTCCGTATTCTGGCTGTGAAAATGACAGATGTAAATTGACATGGGTTTTTTGCTTTTTCTTAAACCAGTATTTGTAACTATACCATATACTGTCTATGATGAACTCATTACTCTTAGAGCCAGGTTGATGGATTTGGTGTGTAGCAGTTTGCACAAATACTCAGTTTCGTGTTCTGATGTATCTCTCGTCAGTGTTTTAACTCCGTATATTTTGAGTGTTGTTTTGGGATTGTAACTGAAATAACGTCAAGTAATGCAGTATCAGCTCTATCTTACTGGGAGATTATTCCATATTCAAACATATTCAAACTTTTCCATCTTTCCATTCCACTATTCACCCTGGTAGTTCTAATATTACTTTCCTGTATTACATTATCCCTCTCTGGGGTTTTATGCTTTAAATATTTATAAGCTGCTATAATGCCCAAATAATCACATTTCAAGTCCTGAAGAATAATTGTACGGTAAAAATACATTTTAACAGAACTTTAAGCCCTTGAAGGAGGTAAAAAAATTGCTTCATGAAGAAGAAATCTTCGCAGCATTGTAGTTGACTTCCTTTTCTTGATAGTGTTACTTTAGAACTGACTGTCAATACATGATAGATCTTGTGAGATATGTTATATATATGGCACAGTGAGAGGACACAAGAAATGCAGGTTCAAGAAATAACCATCGTTTTTCTGATATGTCTGACAACATATAGAATATTTGAATTTGGGCAAAGAAGCAAAGCACTAACTGGGATTTTTTTTTACAGCGAGGAGGAAAGCTCCTGCAGATGCTGAGCACAGAATTTACACCAACTATAATTTGTGTGATTTGTGCCTCATGCTATCTTGGGCTGAAGCCAAAAGTGTAAGCTGCTCAGAGCCTGTTTGAGTCCCCTGACATTACATATTCCCCATAAAGCAAGATGTTTTTAAAAAGTAATTTACTTGCTCTGATATTAGAAGTCCTAATGAGTGGATCTATACTTCCTTCTGGGTCTTTTGCAAACCTCGTAATGAATGTTGTGTAATCTCTGTCGTTTGATTACAGATCTAATTTTAGGTACTGATGTTTGATTTGGAGATTTTTAGTACTTTAGGAAAGACCAGAATGATTTGCATTTCCATGACCTGCATTGTTTTGAATCTTAATTGCTGTCCTTTAATCATATAATCACTAGGAACCTGATCCTTCAGACACTTACTGTTGTTAGCACAGCAGGACTGTTGGTAGGGCTAAGAACTGTTTCCCATCTGAAGTGTTTGCAGATTTGCATCCTGTCTCTCCAGCCACAATAGAGAGGACAACAATTTGGGCAAAGGCGCAGGGAATAAACAGATCATGGTTCAGGTTGCAGGCACGGGGAGGAGCTAAGCCCTACATCCCAAACAGGGTGGCACCAACCAGAGGAAATGAGCCTGACTCATCAGAAAGCTTTAATAATTTGCCCTTTATACAGACATTTCTTGGGGCAATCTGCATACTCAGTCTTCGTGTGGCCGACAGTTGTGAAGCCATGGCAGTATCTACAGATACCTGAAGCTTTGTCTTTTCAACCTACAGCAGTTGAGAAAGTGCAGAAATACATCGTAGAATCCTTAGAGTTAGAAGGAACCTTCAAGGATCGTCTAGTCCAGCTCCCCTGCAATGAACAGGGACACCACAGCTAGATCAGGTTGCCCAGGCCCTGATCCAACCTCGCTTTGAAAGTCTCCAGGACAGGGCATCAACCACATCTCTGGGCAACCTGTTCCAGTGCCTTACCACTCTCACTGTAAAAGACTTTTTCCTTATATCCAACCTAAATCTCCCCTCTTTGAGCTTGAAGCCTCACTCTTACTGTTTTCACAGTCTGGTTTTCGGTGTGATGTTGCTTGTATTCCCACAAGGCAAAACCTTTTCAGCTACTGATGGCAGTTAATAGCTTGTGGAGGGATGTGTGAGAAGAGGAGTTGTTTACAGGGGAAAAAAATGAAATAAAGGCTGAGGTTTTTAGACTGAAACAGCTGAGAGAAAGGCATTGGAATATAGATGTCATATGTATGGATGTGAAACATTTCTAAAAATGTGTCACATCTCAAAGATGGTCAAAATGTGGACTTCAGTTCTGCTACATTTGAGGCTACTTGTTGAGTTCTGGCGCACATCATTAGTTTGGAGAGGCAGATGTTTTGTGTTGGAATTACCTGTCAGCAATTTGTGTCAGCCCTGCTGGGGCTGCCTGCATTTAGGTAGTATCATGGGGACAAAGGAAATTGAGAACTTTTCTAGGTTATAGCAGTTTTCAAATCCACCCAAATGCTCTCTCCAGCAGGCTTCTCACCTGCAGCTTTAAGACATCCATCAGTCTCGTGGGATCTCTGATAAACACCGAGTAGATTCCCTGGAGTACTTCATCAAGATTAAGTGCAGCAAAAGACTCAGTGCTGTCTCATTCTCTGCCCAGCCTTGGGCACAGATTTGAGCAACATGAGAGCTGCTGTGACCCATGTCATCTGGCAGTGGTCCCCAAGAGCTTGTTTACACTGGATATTTTTTCACGAGAATGTAATTACACCACTGAAACTACATGAGCGTGAAAACTTTGCACGTGTAGCAGAGTTAAGCCAGGTAAGGAGTTTTGTTGTAAGCTGCATTTAATACCTGTGTGGTGTGTCACCAATAACCACCCTTGCTACTGACAAACCGCACCTATAGGCCATGTACCAGCTGCTAATTGCCGGCATTACATTTCAGCTCTGTGCCTTCAATCCTGATCCCTGTAACCTTCGAGAGCCAACCAAGTGTACGGTTCTGCACCGTGCAGAGCCCACACGTGTTCTGTGAGGAAAGAAGTGGTCTGAGGTTACTCCGCGTGTATATTGATATTTCAGTCAAATGATCATGTTCCTTTTTTTTTTGTAGGACTTGTGCCTTAGCCAGGGCTCGATTCTGTGGGGTACTGAGCCCAGCTGTGAGGCACTGTCTGTCCCTTGCTCCCTGCCATCAGCGGCCCAGGAGAACAGTCATTGTCCTTCAGGAATGCTTGGCATCATTCGGAAATGCTGAGCACCTTCCAGGACTGGAACTACTGGGATGAACAGAGCAGAAACAGGCTCATGCTTTGCATTTGGCCCAGACTGTGCTTTTAAAGGACATGAGGAAGTTCTTTATTCTGTACTATGAGCCTGTTCTTGCTTTGACTGAAGCAAGTGGATTTTGTTTCTGTACTTTGATGTAGAGAGTAGAGAGATTGATTTTCATCAGCTTGTGGCTGTTGAGTAGCAAGTAAGGCAGTCTGACTGCTCCACAGCATCACAGGCAGGCTCAGCCACAAACACAGCATCATCATTTTTTTCACACCTTCCTCTGCTCATCTTCATCAAACAGCTCCTCTTCATTAAAGCAGTACCTCTGCTTCTTTGCTCTCTTTAGATGTGTTATGACACTGCTGTGAAGCACAGAATTCCCTGAAGCCTTAGAGAGAAATAGATAAATGAGACATCTTGAGCCATCACTACAGAGAGGGAAAAGGAGAACATGGTGCTGATTTCAGCAAACACCCATGCTTCCACAACACTTACTCACTGTTAGGCTACTCCACAAACCTTTTATGTAAAGAAAATTTGCAAGAATAGCAATGAAGATGACATAATGAATGAAGTGAGCAGTTATTTTTGGCTGCCCCCAATTTGGGTGACATTGAGTTTGGCCACAGCACCTGCCATGATGGCTTGATAAGGTCTGAAATAGTGCATGAATAATAAACGAGGCTCACATCTGGTAAAATTCAGTGTTTGAGGTTTTTTTTTAATGTCCTTTTATCATGTTCCTGTTGCTTGACTTTATCTGAAGAGATTAGGTTTAGAGAGCGTACATAGACAAATAGATATGCTAATAAAAAATGCAATAGTTGATAAGGAACAGGCAACACGGAGCATTCAGTGCAGGCTACAACCAGCTCCAGACTAAAAATGGTTACTAACGTAACTGAAATTTGTACTTTGGTCATTAAAAAACACAGATAACAAATGAGTAAATCATCCTTCTGACTGGTTTACTTTCAGGAGGCTAGATTATATTTGTTAGTGTAGATCAAGAGAACAGTGAAAGAAGTGAAATAAAAGGAGTTACGCTTTTTATTCTAGTAACTAGAATGAGGGGTTGAGGGGGAGATGCAGGTTTCAATCTGGTAAATAAGTGCATGATATATGCCGGGCTTATGGCAGTGTTGTTGCAGGCCAGGAGAGCTCGGGAGGGACGTGTATTTCTGAGCCCTGTGAGGCTGGCAGTTCTCGCTCTTTATCTGGTTCCCATCTTCTCTGCTCATGGAGAGAGTATGCACATTCAGAGGCTTGGGCAGGAAGCCATCTAACACCATCTGATGGATCACCTACTACAGAGTCTGAAGACTTTAAATGCCCAAGAGTGGTTTCCAAAGCTCAGAATGAATGATTTCATAATCAGTGAACTGACTACTAGAGCTGGTTGATAGTACAAAATCTCATTAAAGATAAAAGACTAAAAGAAATGTAAGCTTTTTGAGCAATTTTCCAATTAAAATTGACTTTTCTGGGGGGAAGCAGAACAAATTAAACCAAGGAAAACTGGTTATCTGGAAAGTTAAATACTCTGATTTCTCAAATGCACAATCCTGAAACACCTTGTTTCACCAACTTCCAGCAAGAAGCAGCATTAATGAACACTGTGGCAGAAGGATTCTAGAAAGATCAGGGAAAAAGAAGGAACTGCAGTAGGAACATTTGGCTTGTCACAATTATTATATGGCACCGTAGCTGCAACTTTTTAATGTGCAATAAAACTGACATGATGAGTTTTCTTTCAAAAGCACTTTGGTTCTGGAATAAAATCATATGCATCAAAAATATGGCATAGCCTTCTGTATTGCATAATGTATTGCATAAGAGAAAATAGAGAATAGCTGTTTCACATTAATGCTTTGTCACATGGGCAGGTGAGGCATGCCAATGGTGAATGAAATTTCACCATGGAAAGCAAATGAGAAAAATAGTTTCTGATTCAGTCAACTTCAAAATCACACTTCATTCACAGTAATGTTTTAATCTATTATAGTTCCAGGCACGATGACTATAACTGAAAGAGGCTTGACAGAAGGAGGATATTTTTACTGTGTCAAGTGTCAGCCCTTTGGATTTAATCGGAAGATCATTTAAGTCTCATTGCCTGTAATTTCCCAAGCACAGTCAGAATCCTTATTTCGATGGATTTTTTTTCTTACAGCAACAGAAGAAAAAGACATTTCTTGAAATGGCTGAGGATTTCTGGCATTTAAACTATTTTAATTACTTGTTTCTAAACTTAGAATATGTATAGAATTTAATGTTTTTTTAAATCTTGCTGCAATTCTGAGATTTTCCATCCAGCCAAAACACGTTTTAATGGACTTAAAAAAGAAGGAAAGAAAGAAGGAAAGAAGGAAAGAAGGAAAGAAGGAAAGAAGGAAAGAAGGAAAGAAGGAAAGAAAGAAAGAAAGAAAGAAAGAAAGAAGGAAAGAAAGAAAGAAAGAAAGAAAGAAAGAAAGAAAGAAAGAAAGAAAGAAAGAAAGAAAGAAGGAAGGAAGGAAAGAAAGAAAGAAAGAAAGAAAGAAAGAAAGAAAGAAATCAAATTGAAGAGCAAGCAATCCCACACTCTTTATTACATTCGTCCTTTTTTAGACTGACAAAATGAAAACAACACCCACATAAAATGTAATTGCCAAAATCATTCAATTTCATTTTATTTTATTTTTTGTGAGCCACGGAAGGCAAAATCCATCATTCCCACCTCCAGGTCAGCTGCTCAGCCTTTTCAATTATTATTATTTTTTTCAGAGATGACTGCCATACCCATCTCTTCCCAGTAGAGGTGCCAGTGAGAAGAACTGGGTATTAGGGCCCTCGTACTCAAGACTTACGCAAGACTGAGTTTCAGGAGTACCAAGGAATGTGCTGGATCAGACACCTGGGAGGTGCTTCTTTACATAATTACCACAGTTTTCTAGTAGGAGACAGACTGCCTCAGGCTCTCTGTGGCTCTGCACTGCAGGGCTTTAGGTCTCTCCTATTAAGATTTTGCTTAGTTAAGTAAGGGAAAATATATTTAAGGACAGTGGGTGAAACAAACTTGTGTAAGAGAGCCTACACGCAATGCTGCATTGAAACCACACATGCAGACCAGTGGGAGGTGGTTCCCAGTTGCAGTCTCAGCACCTCTGCAGTGGATCATTTGGTAGGTAGAGGGCTGGGCGCAGGCCTGTGTGTTGCCTGCCGATGATGTCTGATGCTACAAGTGGAATTCACCAAGAAGGCTGTAGGCTTACACCACAAGGAATGATTTGTCACTGAGTTATTTTAGGTACGTACTCATTAAGTTGCAACAAACATCAGGCTGGAGTAAGGTCTGCTGTCTACTCCTGAGTTTGCTGCTTATCCCACCCAAAGAGCTTGTAAAAACACAGCAGGCAATGGAAGAAAGCAGACCTCTGCTTGAATGTAGCTCCAGAAGGTAAGAGCAGCAGTGAAGACAGGGTGGCACAGGTCAGGCTAGGTAATAGGGCCTTGGCTGAAAGTCCTTGCTGGAGCTCTTCTACTGTATCCTACTGCTCTTAATAGTATCCGGTTATCACGGATGAGCCTGCTGATGCTGCAAATGAATCTTCATTCCATTATGAAGAGATGCACAAATACCTGCAGTCAAGAGGTTAGTGAACTCGAATCCTGCTTGATGTTAAAAATGTTGATGGTCAACTGCTGGCACCAGTGGTGCAGTAAGGATGGAACAGATTGAGTTATGAGTTTATCAGTTTTGATCCAGTCACTCTTCACTGCTAATCAAATTATGTCATCTAGCTCAGCATTGTTTTGAAAAGTAATTACTCACTTGTGTCAATGCACTTCAAGAGGACCAAAAAGAATATTCTAACTCAAATCAACTTTTGCCATAAAGGTAGGATTTAGAAGGATTAAGCAATGCAGAAGTCTTTGCTGGAGAGTTGTACAGCAAAGTACATTTTGTTCCTTTTGTGAAGACTGTGTCATTATGTTGTTTGCTGTTACAAAGAGGAGCTGATATACAGAAGACAACACTATTTTGGTTAATATGAAGTGTTGAATGGCGTAGATGAGGAGTGTAAGCACATGACAACTGCTTGACTTGGTGTTTTGCAGTTGGGGGCTGCAGAGATCTACAAGGCCTCACAGCAGCAACACAATGCACAGCTTCCTCTAAATTGTTTTAAAATAACTTCTAAAAAGCATTTGAAGTGCCAGAGTGTCTCCTGTGAATATATCATCAACATAAATTCTGAATTACAGTTGGTTAAAAGGCATGGTACCAAATAATTCACGCCTCCTTTGGTACATTCCCAGTGACTTCTGACTGCTCACTTAAGATGGAAAGTGCTCGGGTTCGGTATGTTGCAATGAAAGAGGAACACGATATAAATAACCAGATGACTGGTGTGTGCCAGTGCCTTTTTAACCTGAAAGTTCCCGATTTGTGTCACTGCTCACGTGGGCTCTGCTGCTCTTCTGACTGCTGCACATCCCTTAACGCCGCTATGCTGCCAAAGTCATTGCTCAAATGGTGAGAAGGTAATGATCATTTCCAGGGCAAAGTCTGACAATGCTGTTTCTTTCAAATAATTGGGAGTGTAGTTTAGGGTATTTGTATTTAGGCTGTGTGCCGCTGCACCGTGGCACCGGGGCCTGCACTTCCCACATCACATCTCGGCAGCAGCAGTCAGCAAAGCGCACCCCAACCACCTCCGCGTGAAGGAGCGAGAGCCGGGAGGCAGCCCTCGCACGGCAGAGGCCGTTCCTCCCGCGACAACTACAACTCCCATGAGGTTCCGCGCGCGGCGCGGGGCACGACGGGAGCCGCAGCCCCCCGAGAAACGACGGCCGGGGAGGGCTCGAGGGCGGGCGCGCGTGCGCGGAAGGAGGCGTGCCCGGCGGCTCCCCTCCCCCTCCCTGCTGTGTGTCGGTTTCGGGCGTCCGTCGCCATTTAGCGCGGAGACGGCCCCGAGGCGGCCGCGGCGCCTCCGCTCCCTCCTCCGCGGTGCGGGGCGCCACTCGGACTCGCGCGGCCTCCGCTCCCGCTCCCCGGTGTGAGGCGGCGGGCGGCCCCC